>RJWT010002745.1:0-39331 GCA_004365215.1 Cuniculus paca | reverse complement strand
CCCCACAAGAGTGTACATTTCACAGAAGCGGCTCTGTTTTTTTCTCTCTCATTCCCCCCACTCTTACAACAGTGCCTAGCACACAGCAAGTGCTTAATAAATAACTGTTGAGTAAATGAATAGTTAGCAAAGAGAAGAGGACCTGCCTCCTGGTATTGTCCTTTTCCTGTAACACCTTGGTCACCTTTTGTGTCCTCACAAACACACAGGCCCACTTCAGTTTCTTTGCAGACCCTGTAGTCCGTAGCATGAGTTTAAATCCCTGCTCTGCCATTTGGTAGCTGTGGATTAGGCCTATTGACACTGGGTATTTTTCTTGGTTTCCTCCTCTATAACTGGAATAACAACGATATTCAAGTTATAAGGCATTACTATGCATGTTAAAAATATGTGTATAAACTACCTGCCAAAACTGGTGCTTAATAAATGATGATTTTAAAAAACAACTAAATTAGGCCCCTTCCAGAATGTTTCCTCTGCCCCCTCACTAGGACACTTATTTCTCATGATTCTGTGGACTGGGCCAACTTAGCTGAAGCTTGTGTTATACGTGAGTCCACCACACAGAATCACCTACCAGGCATACTGAAGACGCGGACCTAGCCTAATCTTTTTCTTCTGCTTCTGATCTTGGGGAAATAAATGTAACCCCTAATCTGCTAGATATCAGATACTCCAAGTGTGTGTTCCCCAAAATCAAAGAAGGAATTTTCAGGAAAAACAGAGGTTAAGAGTAGAAAAACTTTACTGAGAGAGAGAGAGAGAGAGAGAGAGGCCCGAGAGACACAAGGGGACCCAAAAGTAGGCTGCCTATGAGCTCACTTCTCAAAGGAAGTTTTACAGAGCAGAATCACAAGGTGGGTACAATGTGGGTTAAAACTGCGATTACCCAATAAAATTACAGGTATGGGTGATAAGGTAATATTGATCCAATGGTGGGGAAGCTTTTTATATAGCAAGTGTACTGGAAAGAACAAGGAACTTCTTTAGGAAGGGATGGATTAGGGGGTCATCCTGGTCATCCACCTGGGTGACTGATGCCTATCTACACTTTATTGACCAGGTAATACAAGTTATCTTATCCCCTGGGGTTGTGTGTAGGCCTGGTCATTCTGTCTTTATCTTGAGGCCTGGCCTCCAACAGATGCACCTCCTGCCACAGTTGTAATGTATTCTTCTCCTCTGGGCTGACTCCCCCGAGGGCCTAGCCCTGTGTGGCTGCCTATCATATTTCTACCTGACTTAGCTGTCCATAATACTGTGAGGCCAGCCTTGTCCTCACCCAAGGCTGAAACAGGTTCTGACAGGAAAGGCGGGACAAGCTTCATGAGTAAGTCCTCTTCCAGCTCTGCCTATGTCATATTGTCTAGTATCTCATTGGCCAAGGCAAGTCATAAAGTCAGATTTGGATTCAAGGAGTAGAGAAGCAGGCTCCGTCTCTTATAGGACGTGAGTAAAAAATCACAAAAGAGGTGGCAGGAATCACTGTGGCCAGTTTTAAGAACAATTGCATGAAATATACATGATATCAAATTATAAATTTGGTTTATTATTTAATTTTTATTCATGTGCCTTTACAATATGTAATATTTATATTCATTTTGGAGATCTGAAACATAGATGAAATTCCTTGATCATTTTTGATTCCTTTGTCCTTCTCCCTACCCCTACCATCTCCTTTCCTCTGATCCTCTTTTCCCTCTCTTTAAGGTCTTCCTCCCTCTAAGAAGTCAACAAAATGATGAAATAAATAGCAGAAACTATGGTTGACTACTGAGTGACTGACTGACTGAAGGACTAATGAGAGGAAATTAGCTAAGTCTTTATAATGTAGACATTGAGTTATCACTTACTTGTCCAAGTTAGAAAAATTTCTTTTATTGATAACAATACAAGGAACTATTAGAAATTCAAGCTAAAAAGAAATTCACTGGAAAGAAATGGCGTAGTTTAGTAAGAAGTACAACTGAAGAAACATGTCAGGAAGGTTAGGGATGAGGGCAGTTCTGGGAATCTAGGGAGTAGGGACTAGTAGACAAGTTCTTGAGGCTGTCTGGACAGAGATGAGTCTGTCCTGACCTATATTCTAACCTGGTGTCACCCATTGAAGATTCACATTCCTGGGAGAATATTCAACTAGCCTTGCTCAGAAAGTGACTCAAAGAAAGAGGAAAAGAAATAAGGCCTTGTCTTGGTTATTCTTCTCTCATTGCTGGGACAAAATACTTGACAGCCAAAGTGAAACAAGGAAAGGTTTATTTAGCTTACAGTTTCTGGAGATTCAGTCCATAATCAGCTGGCTCCAAGGCAGGGTGGCAATACACTGGGGCAACACTTCAAGGCAGCAGCTAGAGCAAAAAGGAGAGCAAGCCTCTTCTCCACACTTGTACACAGGCCACCCCCTCCCTTACAGGGTGGGTGTAGCACTCACAAAATCTCCTTGCCCTCCTTTGCACAGGATGAGAATATTTACAAAGTAAGAACCCTGGCTTCCTGCTGAGTCTCTCAGTTAAAGGTCTAAACTCCTCAAGTTGACACAATGTATCAACCATAATAGGCCTCCTGGATTGTTGTCCTAAGCATGTTGAATGATTGTGTCATTCAGTGAGATGGGGACACACAAGGAATTGATTTGGTGTGAAAAATCAAGAAAACTCTTAAATGTTAATTTTTAGCTGCTTCTTAGTAATCCATTGCCTAAGGAGTGAATCTGGAGTTCAGAAGACAAATCCATTCTCCAAGAAGTCTAACAAAATACAAATATAGAAAACATTGGCTTGAAGATGCTATTTCAACCAGGGATTTGAAGGGAGCATCTTTGGAAAGAGATTGAAGACAGGGGCCTGGAACTTGTCTCAGAGTACTCTGATAGTTCTCATAGAAGAAGAAAACTTATTAAACTGGACAAAGAGAACACTTCAGGGGTACCACATTTGCTATTCATTTTGTCACCTTACAGATGTGGGTCTCTTCATTCTGGTCCATCAGTTGGCTGATAACCCTTGGATATTTACCACACTATTTTAATTAGCTTTATTCTGGATATCCAGTAACAGTAGTGCTTTTTATGTTAGCTGACTTGGCCCTTTACCAGTTCATATAAATTTTATAGTTAGCCTTTCAATTGTATTTTAAAGCTGCAGGTATTTCATAATGGGCCATACAGAATCAATAGATTGTCAGGGACAATATGTTTTTAAAATATTAAATAATTTATATGTTATATATTTTTCTTTATTTCTTTAGTTATCACTTAGTTTTTCTTCGGTTTTAGTTTTTAATGTAGTTTTTAGTGTGGAGGTCAGCATGTCTGTCTTTAACATTGACTCTTAGGTATTATTTTTATAATATTACAAGTGGTATAATTTATCAAAATTTTTATTTTCTAGCAGTTTGTTGCTTATATACTAAAATATACATTTTGCTGTTAATATTGAATTGTGTCCAGAGGCCAGACTAAATTTGCTTAACAATGTTAGTTTTCTTGGATTCTTGATACTTACAGTCATGTTACTGATGAATGACAGTTTTATTTTTTCCTTTCCAGCCCTCTTGACTTTTTTATTTCCGTACCTATTGCATCTGCACTGAGAATAGTGTCCAGTGAAAGCAGTGACAATGGACATCCTTGTCTGCTTTTCTTGCATTCATAGGGGAGATTTTCAGTATTCCAAGGTTTCATATTTACTGAAGACTATTTGTACACATCCTTTGTCACAATAAGGATGTTTCCTTTTAGTCTCAGTTTTTCAGAAGTTTTTAACATGAATGTGTACTACATGTTATTAAATATCTTCTTTTATCTATTGAGATTATTCCTGTTGTATGGTGAAAAGTACATTGATTTGGAGATAAGGAAGCAACCTGTGTTTGGAGAAATAAATTGAATTTTATCATACTCTACTCTCCGTTTGTATATCTTACTGGATAGTAGAATACATACTTTTAAAGATTTATTTTAGTTCATGTGTTTAATTTATATCATTTATCCAGTTGATCATTTATATAATATGAATATATATTTATATATTTTAAAAGATGTGTATAAACACTTTTGAATGCCAAAGAAGATGAACCAGTTAGTGGAAGGAAATGGTAGTGTAGCACAGAGAAGAGGCAGTTTCCAACTGCGGTCCTGTGATGGTGAAATAGGTATCGGGGTGCAGGTGAAAGGGTTGGCTTTTTTCATCCTCTTTACCTCTCCTCTATCCTTCCATCTTTCCATCTCTTGATCCCTTTCCACTTTTAGAAAACTTTATTTCCTACTTCCTATTATCTATTTTTGCTCTTCATTTATACTTTGGTTTTCATGTAAGAGAAACCACATGATGGTTAAGCTTATGTGTCTGGTTTAGTTAAGTACTAAAGGACCAAATGCTGAACCAAATAGACAGCTGTTCATCTCTAATAAATTGGGAAGATAGGATCTTGGGGCAGACATAAAGACCAAGAGCCAGCTACAACTAGAAGCCATCTCTGAAGAATAGAGATTTCCTAGGGAAAACTCAATACTAGTGATAAATCTAGCTACCATGAGCAATTTACAAACACTAATACAGAAAACCAAGTAAAATTTAGAAACATAGAACATGATAAGACATGAAAGCAAAATGTAACTCCAGACATCCAGCTCAACCAGAACAAGTCCAGGAGAAAATGAGATAGAGAAAATCTGAAGTTACCCACCTGAATTTTCTGAAATGGTAGCAACAGAAGACAACAAACAAACAAAAAACAGATGAATGAGACTGTAGAGAAAGACAGATCAGAAGTAATCCCTTAAATAAAAAATCAGATGACAATCGAAATGAAATTCTTGTTCAGTGAATTTAGAGGAGACACAGATTTAAAAAATAGAGGAGCTTAGAAAAATGATGAAAACCATGAGTGCCCAACATAGGAAACAAATGAAATCCATGATGTAGATTCATACATATACCTAGGAGATTAAAAATTCCATTGAAAGTATGTGCAGCCAAATTAACCAAGGCGAGACAGAATATCAGATATAGAAGACAGGATTGCAATTAGTGATCATGAAAACTTCTAGAAAAAGAACCAGTCAAGCTCAGAGCTCATACAAGGGAGAAAATTATAAAGATCAGAGTAGAAATCGATGCAACTGAGACTAAGAAAGCAGTACAAAAAATCAATGAATGGAAGAGTTAGTTCATTGAAAGATTAAATTGATAGATCCTTAACCAACTTTATCAAAAACAAGAAGGAAAAGACTCAAATCCATACAATTAGGAATGAATAAGACAAAAATCACAGCAGATCCTGCAGAAATGCAGATCATCGGTACGTACTTCCAGAACCTTTATTCTAATAATGTGGAAAACAGAGGAAATGGGTAGATTCCTAGATACATATGATTCACCAAAGCTGAATCAAGAAGATATAAAAATTGTAAATAACCCACTATCAGTCAATGAAATTGAAGATGTAACTGAAAACTTACCAACAAAGAAAAGCCCATGTCCTGATAGGTTCATGCTGAATTCTATAAGAAATTTAGAGAAGATCTAATGCCACTGTTCAAGCTCTTTTAATGAAATCATAAAGGAAGTAGTACTCCCAAGCTTATTCCTGGAAAAATTACCCTGATGCCAAAACCAGAAAGGGATAAAAATTTTTAAAAAAGAACTACAGGCTAATATCCCTAATGAACAGAGATGTACACTACAGGCTAATATCCCTAATGAACATAGATGAAAAAATTCCTTAATAAGATACTGGCAAAAAGAATGCAGAAAATCATCAAGAAGATTATACACCATGACCAAGTAGGATTCATGCCTGAGATGCAGGGATGACTCAACGTAAGCAAATCAATAAATATAATGCACCACATCATCAGATTCCAGGATAAAAATCATGTGGTCATCTCAGTATGCACAGAAAAAAAGCATTTGACAAAGTCCTGTTCCAGTTCATGATAAAAATCCTACAGAAAACTGGAATAAGTTTTTATCTCAGTGTGATAAAAGTCATCTATGACAATAGCCAGCATCGTACTAAGTGACCTAAAACTGAAAGCTTTCCCTCTAAAATCAGAAACAAGATAAAGATATTGTGGTGGATTGGTAACTGGTGGTCAGCTTGTAATACCAGCTGAACTGAATCAGCTTGGTGCAGAGCACGGATGGCCCACTTGAGGATTGTCTACAAGGTAAAAAGGCGAACTGGAGAAGAAGTGGTTGTTATTTGGTGCTGTGGGTTCTCCTGGAGGAGCTTGTTGTGCTTCTCTCCTGATATGAACTCGGCTATTCTCATGGTCAGAGGAGCTTGGGACCTCACTGTCACTGAGAATTACTGTGGTACTTTTTGGGGGAGCTCTGGTTCTTATTTTGAGTGTTGCTTCCTGGCTCCACTACAGAACCCTCAGCCTGCTGGCACAGACTTTCACTGGCATAGACTTTCTAGCTTCCACCATTGCCCTTGGGACCTTCCCAGTGGAGAGTCATGAAACAGACTTGCATGAGTCATTGTCATGGGCTCTAGGCCTCCAGTTGGACTCATGGAAGGCATTGTCTTGGGCTCTAGGTCTTCAGCTAAACTCATGCAGGATATTGCCATGGGATCCAGACCCTTGACTGGATTCTCTAGGTCTTTAGGGTGTGGACAGATTTCCTGCACTCTTTCTTTTGTATTTGACTCCTTGGGTGAGCATTATAAATAATACTATAAATTATGTGTCCTGTATTGTCTTGTTCCCCTTGCAAACCCTGACTACAACAGATATCCACTATCACCACTCCTATTTAATATTCATCTGGAAAGATCATGCAGAGCAATTAGACAAGAGAAAGAAACAAAAGCAGTAAAGACAGGAAAAGAAGTTAAATTATCATTATCTGCAGATGACATGGTACTCTACATAGAGGACTCCAAAAACTCCATCAAAAGACTTCTATAGTAATAACCACATTTAGTCAAGTAGCTAAATACAAAATCAACAGTCAAAAATCAATGGCATTCTTGTACACAAATAAACTCATTGAGCAAGAATTTAGGGAAACAACTTTTCACAAGAGCATCAAGCAAGGGAAATACTTAGGAATTAATCTGACAGGGGAAGTAAAAAACCTCTACATTGAAAATTATAGTACTTTGGAAAAGGAGATTGAAGGGGATACCAGAAAATGTAAAGATATCCCTTGCTCTTGTGCAGGAAGAACCAACATAATAAAAATGGCCATACTCCCAAAATCATTTTACAGGTTTAATGCAATCTTGATCAAAATGCCAGTAGCATACCTCTCGGAATTTAGAGAAAGCCTGAAATTTATTTGGGACCAGAAGAGACCTAGGGTACCAAAATCAGTTCTGGGCAACAAAGGCAAAGCTAGAGCCTTGAAATTATACTACAAAGCTACTATGATAAAAGCAACATGTACTGGGAAAAAAAACAGACCTGAGGATCAATGGAATAGATTAGAAGATGCAAAAACAACTTCAAGCACACCCAGTCACCTGGTTTTTGACAAACAGGCCAAACATGTTCACTGAAAGAAAGATAGTCTCTTTAGTAAATGATTCTGGAGAAACTGACTTTCCATGTGCTGAAGACTAAAACTAGAGCTATGTCTCTCACCATGTACTACACAAAATTGAAATGAACCAAATATCTAAATATTAAAACAGAAACACTAAATCTGCTTAGAGAGAGAATAGGTAGAACTCTTGAAGATATAGGTATAAGCAAAGATTTTATGAACAAACCCCCAATTGCATAGGAAATACTAGAAAAATCAACAATTGGCATCTCATCTTACTAAAACGCTTTGTCATAGCAAAATAAATTGTCAACAGAGCAAAGAGACAATCCACAGAGTGAGAAAACATTTGCCAGCTGTTTCTCAGACAAAGGACTACTATCTAGAATATATAAAGAACTAAAAAGAATCATACCCCTCAAATTTAAAGACCAAACCCAAAAATGGGCATCTGAATTGAATAGACACATCTCAAGTGATGTAGTAGAAAAGGCAAATAAATATGTAAACAATGTTCAACACCATTGGTCATTCAAGAGATGCAAATTAAAACAACACTGACATTTCATCTCACTCCAGAAAGAATGACTATTATGAAGAAGTCAACCGATAACAGATGCTGGAGGGGCTGTGGTAGAAAGGAACCCTCCTCCACTATTGGTAGGAGTGTAGACTGGTGCAACCACTGTGGAAATCTATGTAGAGTTTCCTCAAAAACTGAGACTAGCGGTTCCTTCTACCCAGCCATTCCCCTTCCTGGTATCTTCCCTAAAGAATTAAAAGCATTATACTATGGTGATATATGCACACCCATATTTATAGCAACACAGTTTATAATAGCTAAGTCTTGGAAATAGCCCTAATTTCCATCATCCAATGAATGGATAAAGATGTGGGTTTTTTTTATACAATAGAGTACTACTCATCCTTAAGGATAAATGTGAGACATTTCTAGAAAAGCAGATGTGCCTTGAGACCATACTCCCAAATGAAATAAATTGGGCAGACATGTATAAATATCTCATTGTTTCTCTGTTATGAGAAACCAAAAGCATAAATAAGGATCAAAATATGTAATAGGCATTGTGCAATAGGAAAAACCATGTTCAAATGGGAAGGGTAATTCATGAGGGGCAGGAAAGGAGGGGAAAAGAAAAATAATGAGAAAAGGAAACATGGAAACAGCTTTTGTAAATAAGGGTGGGGAGGGGAATGGGAAAAAAAGCATGAAGATATATCATGTACAGGTACAAATTCCCTATGATGAATGTGATCATTATATCTACTCTGTACCAATAAAAATGAATTTAGAAAACAATAAAAAATACAACTAATGTTTTTGATGATTTATTTATTGCTTTTGAAGTGCTAAGCTAAAATATGCATAATCTATATATTTCAAATAAGTTTCCTATAAGGTAGGAATCCATATTTGTCTCCTTACAAACATGAGTAAGATGGTGAATGACAGGTTTCATTTGTCGTCAGAACCTTGAAAACAGAAATTCATGGCAAATCTGGATTCCAACTGCTACTCCCCGATGTGTCTAAGACCCTGTAGGTTAGCTTATATTTCATTTTGATATTACTTTTATATGTACTGTTACTTCTATAACTCTAAAACCAAGCATTTAAAAATTAAATGCAACCCCAAATCAATTTTTCATAACCATTTAACATGTTTTGATATATCTGTTGAAATAAAATCATTACTTCAATTTTATTATACTCCCATTTTTCTGTGTCCCTCCTTCCCCGATAGAGTTTCAACTGTGTGTATCAGTAGTAGAGATAGGTAGTAAAGCCCCTGAGTTAAGAGTGAGGCAGGAATGACTAATGCATTGCTCAAGATGCCATTGGCCTTGTTTAGCTATGGGCCACTACTCAGGTGAAGGGAAGTTAGGAACATTAAACACAGGGGCATGACAGGCAGACTAAGAATCTCTGTGTTTGGTACTGATGCTGGGAAATTCTCCCCAGCCCTGAAATTCTAAGAGGTGTATACTTTGGTCAGTCAGAAAATAGTCTTTTTAGCTGGAGAGGTAGAAGGCTGGACAATGCACTATGCCAGATGGACGTTCTGTCTCTGCACTCTAGAGAAAGGCCAGTCACCCAGGGTGACTCAGCATGTCCACACCCCATATACCCCACCAGGGCCACTTTGTATCACAAGTGCCATTTCCAGCCCCTGTGAGGCCTCAAGCTCACCAGTGTGAATTGGTCTCTCTGCAGTTGGTCTGTGAAGGTCATGTCGTGCAAAAATTATTGACTTCTAACAAGGTTTTCTGTTTTGCTAAACCTCTGATAAAGCCCATGGCTAGAAGACTGATTTAATTACTCCTCACTCTCACCTGAGCATGTGTCTTGGCTTTTCTGTTTAAAAGGGAGCAAGATGATGTTATTCCCCTTTGCCTGTTTACTGGCTGTTTTATTCTCTGAGGTAACTATCTCGAGAGATTCTTTAGAAAATAATAGTAAACCAAACTTCCCCCTGGAGAGGCTTCATAAATAGCATCTCAGAGCTGGTACACATGAGCTGACAGGTCACAAAGTATTTATTTAAAACTCAGCCTGGAGAAAGGTCAGGACTTCACAAAAACAAACTGACATCAGAACATCAGGAAGATAGTCTGCAGCTTATTACGTGATTTTTAAAAAAATCACACACTATCTTTTTCCTTTGTGTAAATTGCAAGTTTTTGTGCATTTTATGTGAGGCAGTAGTTTATAGCTTGAATCATGCAAGTATGTATATTAGGTTCTGAAGTTTTCATGGTCCCTGTAATCAAATTGAGGTCTTGCTGTCAGTCTCTGTCACAGTACCCTATACTTTTCTTAAACTACATGTTTATCTGTGCAGATACACATTTGTCTTTTATAGATGACTGACTACTTGTCCTTTGGTTTACTCCCTTATTCTCAGCATTTTGCACAAGGACACAGATACACAATAAATACTTGTAAGGTGGTTTTTGAATAAACAAGTACTCATTTGTGTACTAAGCTATATGACAGGGGCACCTGATGGATATGGAGGTGAAAAAGCACCAAATTCTCAAATTATTTACTCAAATGAGGAATTGACCTGAAAAAATATTAGTGGTGATGATAAAATATAATTCAGTGCAGCCTTCTCCCACCAAGTACTGTATCAGAAAAAAGTCTGGGTACCGCGGGAGTGCAGAGAGGAAAACAGAGGGGGATGTCATCTAATTTACACTTGGTAAGAAGAGGGCAGGAAAGACTAAGAGGAAATGGCACAGATCTGCTCACAGAAGATTTCTTCTTGATAAAATGGAAGTTGTAACTAACTTTTCTTGTAACAATTATATATAATATATATAATTTTTAATGCATTCTTTCCTCTGTCTAAAGGAAAATATCTAAACTATAAATTATCCTTTTTTGTGGGTTTTAGTTAGATGGCTGTTTAATCTGGATAAATACACAAGATACACAAAAATGGGTGAGGTCATTTATATATGTGTCGCTAAAGGCATTTAATGTGCATTTTTCCTTACAGAAATAAGTGCTTTATAAGTTTCTTGGTCTATTAATGAGTTGTTCTCAAGTTAAAAACTCCTGGAAATTTTACAACATACTTTAGAGAGAGAGTGTAGCAAAACAGGCACTGTCACATAAAATTCAAAATGATACACATCCTAAGGAGATAAAATTTTGTAACATCTAGTAGAAAGTGCGCATATCTTTGCCCTCTGTTTTAGTAAATTTGTATCCTAGCAAACACATTTCTAGAAGTATACAATAAAGTTGAATTAGTAAGATTATCAAAAGATATATACATGAGATTTTCATTGTGGCACTATCTGTATCTGTAATAGGAAAAGCCTAGAAACAGCTTGAAAGACCTTCAGTAGGGGATGGTTTGAGTAAACACGTAACAAACTTAAACTGCAGTACACAGCTGAGAAAAGGAATGACAAATTTCTGCCTATGCCATTATGATCTGTTCTCCAATATATACTACTAAGTGAAATAAATAATGTGACCTCAAATGTATCTGTAGAATTTACACAATCCTTTCAAAATCCTAGCAGCTTCTTTGCAAAAATTGACTGATTTTAAAATTCAAATAGATTTTCAAGAGATCCAAAATTTTTAAAATTTAAGGAATAGCTGAAACAACCTAAAAAAAGGAAGAGTGAAGTTGAAGGGCTCATATTTAATTTCAAAACCACAGAAATCAAGACAAAATGATGATACTGGCATAAAAATAGACATATGACAGAACTGAGAACCTGCTTCACTTGCTTAGTCCACTTTTAACTGGTATGCCAACACAATTCGGGGAGGGGAATACAGTTTATTTAACATGTATGGTATGACAACTGGATATACAAAGGCAAGGAATGAAGCCATACCCTTCCCTTACACCATATGTAAAAATTAACTCTAATTAACTCTAATTATATGGGTAATGCATATAAATGTAAGAGCTAAGTATATTAAACTATTACAAGAAAATGTAGAAATACTTCCTCAAGACCTCGCATTAGATAAGTGTTCCTTAGATGTGACATAAAAAGATAATTGAACACCATCAAAATTAAAAATTTTTACTCTTGAAAACCATTACCAAGAAATGAACACAAGGACTGGGGATATAGCTAAGCAGCATAGAACCTGCCTAGCAAGAGTGAAGTCATCAGTTTGATTCCTGGTACCAAAAAAAAAAATGAAGACACCCCAGAGAATGAGAGAAAATATTTTCATACATCTGGTAAGGAACTTGCATTTAGATTATTTTTATTATTTAGAGTAGTTAGAGATCTGAATAAGTATTTTCCCCCAAATGATAAATAAGTGTCCCATAAACACATGAAAAGATGCTCAAAATCACTAAACATTAGGGAAGTGCAAATCGAAACCACAGCAAGATACTGCTCCACACAAATTAGAATGGCTGCTATTTTAAAAGCTGAAAATAACAAGTGTTAGAAGAATGTGGGGGATTTGGGAATGTATAATGGTGCAGCCACTACAGAAAACAGTGTGGCAATTCCTCAAAAAATTAAGCATAGAGTTACCATATGATCCAGTTCCACTTTTACATAGGTACCCCAAGTAATTGAAAGCAGGACTCAAGTTCTTGCAAACCAAAGTTCTTAGCAGCATTATTCACAATAGCTAAATGGTGAAAATAAGCAAAGGTCCATCAAGAGTTACGTTTATAAGCAATATTTTTATTTGGCCTTACAAAAGAATGAAATTCTGATATATGCCGAAACATAGATGAACCTTGAAAATATCATGCTAATAAATAAGCAAGACGCAAAAAGACAACTATTGTGTGATTCTACATCCATGAGATGCCTAAAATAGAAAAATTGATACAGACAGAAAAAACAGTAGAAGCTATCAACGGTTGGGAAATGGAGGAATGGTGAGTTATGATTAGTGGATAGTTTCTTTTAGCAGTAATAAAAAAGTTAAAATGGATAGTTATGATTGCTGCACATTGCAAATATACCAAATATCATGGGATGTACCCTTAAAATAAAATGGTGAATTTTATGTTGTGTGTATTTCACTACAATAGAAATATATATTAAAAATTCTCAACGCGGAAAAGAAGGAAGGAGTTAGGGGAGACAGAGGGATAGAGGCGAGACTACTCAGGGTACCTCGTTCTGCAGTTTTGCCTTTGGAAAAATTATAAATGTTTTGTATGACTATAAGACAAATTTTAAAAGCTACCCCAAATTAAATGGAAAATGAAATCAGTGAACTCAAGAGCATTGTGTATCTCATATACTCAATTAGTAGCATTATCACAGAAATGACCTATTGCAATTCATTTTAAAATGATTACTTTAATGTATATATTAGTAGTGGAAACATCCTAATGACAAAAAAGAACACCAACAATACTTTGTTTTCAGTTAATTGTATTATTAGAAGCAATAAATGGAGTTACTGCTATAAAACTATAGTTTACAAATGTCTGTAATCTGGAACATAAATCAAAAGTAGCATGAAATTTATGATATGTTTATCTTAGGTTACTTTTTTGTGCATATATACATTACAGTTATACCTATGTATCTATAGCTGTAAACACTTCTGTTACTCAGATTGTCTGGAACAAAAACTATACAAAATAGCCAGCAACATGTTTCCATATTACGTTCATAAAGCTTTCAAAATTTGCTGGGGTTATGTCAAGATAACGTATGATCCTATTTGGCGAATGAACAGACATTAATGCCTAAAATAACAATAAGAGAACATCGAACCTATGAGTTCATTATATCTTTTAAAACATGATTGCTTTTGTGTATTTCCAGGAAGTTAATATATCATTTTGAAAAATGGTAGATAGAGGAAAGATTTAAACATTTGTTTTACTTGTTGAATATGAACTGGACCTCAGAGTAAGCAAATAATTGATGAAATCAAATTTCTCTTTATAGAGAGCTAAAACATAAAGGAGAACTGATAGAATCCAAATAACACCCCTAGGAATGTTTGGTTGTAGTCAGTGGTAATAACAAAAGATATGCTTATTAATTATGTACCTCCTAATCAGACTACAGTATCAGACGTAAAGCCAATATGTAAATCTAACTTGAAACCTTTAGATACAGCCGGCAATTTTCACAAAATATAGAGAGTAGTGGAACATGTTGAGAGATATTATATGAATTCAGTTCATGAAAATCCAAACTGGAAATGCTGCTGCAGCAAATAATTTGGTTTCTTGACAAAAATTAGGGAGAAAAAGAGAGTTGGTCAGAGAAGCCACAGATAAAAATGATCGAAAAGGCACCTTGTTCCATTTGTAGGACTCAAACATTTTATGAATTTCTATTTTAAGGCTATCAGGGAAATGTGGACGTTGACTGCACGTGTGATGAAAACTATCAACATGGACTGTAAATACGGATTAGAAACTGAGGAATTTTCATTAGCTTCTTTACTGATCAGACCACCCACGTTGGCTATGAGTAAAAGGAAATGTTTTTAATATTTACTTGGATTTTAAAATATAAACTAGAGCCGGGCCTGGTGGTACACGCCTGTAGTTCCAGCACTCAGGAGGCTGAGACAGGAGGATTGGTGCAAGTTCAAGAGCAGCCTGGGCTACAAAGTGAGCTCAAGGCCAGCCTGAACTGCATAGCAAGACCCTGTCTCAAAAAGACAAGGGCTGACGATTTAGCTCAGTGGTGTAAGTGCCTGCCTAACAAGCACAAGGTTGTGAGTTCAATCCTCAGTGCCTGGATTTATTTTTGTAGAAAAATTCTATACATATACCAAAATTTGTGTGGAATGTGTCTATTTTCTTTCCATGGCAGTGTGTGCATCCTTTTAAACATACTCTGTTTATGTATGCTAAGCATCTATGTAAAACTGCATAGTGTGGTATAAACATTGTTAAACATGTTTAGTATAAATAGTATACTAAACGTTGTTGATACGATACTTTCTTTTGTCTTCATAATGTGTCTTAGAAATAGTTTCAGGTCAGAATATATACTTACCCAATTTTTAAGATTTCTGTCTAGTCTATAGTGTGAGTTTACCATGATTTATTTGCATGTCCTCATATTGAGGGATGTAATGTGTATCTGTGTAAGTACCTCCTGGCATACTTTTCAAGTGTATCCATAAAGAAATTCACTTGCAGTCAAATGACAGGCAAAGTCCATGTGGTTTTTAAAGATGTATTTCTAAATCATCTTCAGAGAAGGTCATCAAATTACCCTCCATCCAGAGTGGAGTAGAGCTCCTATTTTCCACAACCTCACCAACAGACGTTCTCACCACACCTAGATGGGCGTGTTCTCATCTTCATGTATTCAGAAGTAGAAGTCATGACTCAACTGCTGAGGACTGTGGAATTTAGATTATTGTCTCCACTTGGTTTCAGTGTTATCTAAACCTAAAATTAATCTTTCTTTTACCTCAGATTGTGATACTGTGGTGTTTCAGTTAAAATAAAACCCAAACTGAACACGTACCATTTATATAGACTGCTGAAATCTGCCCTTCGCAAACGTTGGGTTTTCTGTGTTGTCCTGGAAAATTAGGTAAGATAATACCATTTTTAAAATGACTTTCACATTAGATACAATATGGAGAATTATAGAACCACAGGAAAGCAAATATGAAGGGTCATTGCTCTAGGAAAAGGCTTTAAAATTTTAAATTTGTACTTAACTAATAGGTCTGCGTACCCAAATATCCTCCTTGCCCAATCCTCAGGCTTCTTTCCTCATAAAGGCTAATGATTTTCCTAAGTTAGGAAAAGTCTGCTGTGAGCATTCTCTGTTCAGAATCTGAAAAAAAAAAAAACACAGATTAACTCTTCTATAGTTTAGTACCCAGGGCAAAGTTAGTGCTTAAAAACTTCTATGGAGAACCTGGCTGAAGATCAGAAATGGCCCACCGTGGGAATGAGACCACTCAGGAGGCATACAAATCAAATTTTGAGAAATGAATTGAAGGGCTTTTAAATAATTATTCTATTCTTGGCAAGATTTTATTGTAACTTTGGGTGCTATTCATCTCATGAATTTTATTGGTCATTATATGTAAAAGCGTGTGTGTTAACTGTGGGGTTTTGGATACAATTCTGGCTCTGCAATGTTCTTTTTCTTGTCTTTCTTTTTTTTTTTTTCTTGGTACTGGGGATCGAACTCATAACCTCGTGTTTGCCAAGCAGGCACTTATGCCACTGAGCTAAATCCCCGACCCTGAACCATAACTTTGTTGTGGTTTTTTTTTTTTTTTTTTTTTTTTTAAATCTGTGTTGGATTATTTTGTTTTGTTTTGGTTTTTTGTGAGTACTGGGAATCAAACTCAGGACCTCACGCTTGCCAGGCAGGCGCTTATGCTGTGAGCTATATTCCCAGCCTGGCTTCACAATTTTTTAACTTGATGTCGTTGGGCTAGTGTTTACCTCTCTATACTGTAATTCCTCTTCACGTATGCAACATCCTTTTTGTTAAAGAACAACTTCATTTTGGTGTATTTTATATATCATGAAATTCACCCATTTCAAGTACACAATCTTACTAAGTGGTACAATCCTAACCATAAATCAATCTTTATTTTCTACTAAGATCTCTCATGCATATTTACAGTTAATCACTATTCTCACCTTGAGCCCAAAGAAACAACTCATCTATTTTCTGTCTTTATAAATTTTCCCCTTGGCCATGGGTCAAGCTCTGTGGTAAACAGCTTGCATGGCCTGCATGAGACCCTGGTCTTACCCTTCAGCACCAAACAACAACAATAAAGCTAACCAAATATATATTTGCCCTTTCTGGCAATATCATGTCAATGGAATTATAAATACATGGCATTCTGTCAGGCTTCTCACATTCAGCACAATGTTTCTGGTATCCATGCATGTTGTAGCATATGTTTGTATAGCTGATTCATTTTTAAAGCTGAGTAGTATTTCATGATAAGGCTATTCCTTATTTTGTCTTGCCATTTACCAGCTGATGAATCATTTTAGCTTCTTTCCAGTCTTTGGCAGTTATGAATAATGATGCAATGAATATTTGTGCACAATTCTTTGCATAGATGTATATTTTAATCTCCTTTGAGTAGATACCTAGGAGTGGAATTGCTTGGTGATAAGATTTTTTATGTTTAACTTTTTGACGAGCTAACAGACTGTTTTCCAAAGTGACGGTACAATTTTTATTCCCATTAGTGATGTATGAGGACTACCTTTTCTCTATACATTAGTGAACATTTGTTATTGTCTGTCATATTTCTTATAGTCACTTAGGTGAGAAATTTGCAGTTTTAGTTTGTGATTTTCCAATAACTAATGATGTTCCATATCTTTTAATGTATATCTTCTTTAGTAAATTGTGTGTTCATATCTCTTGCCCATTTTTTGATTCGGTTGTCTTATGGCTGAGTTGTACTAGTTCTTTATAAGTTCTGAATAAATCACTTAACATTTGTTATGGTTGATACATTGTGTCAATTTGAGTTTAGAAGTTTTACTGGGAGACTCAGCAGGGAGCCAGGATCCTTACTTTGGAAATATTCTCATCCTGTGCAAGAGGAGGGCACAGAGATTTTGTGAGTGTTACACCTGCCCGGGGGGTATGTGGGTGGGCTATGTACAATATAAGAGAGGAGAGGAGGCTTGTTTTTGCTCTGGCTGCTGCCTTGAAGTGTTGCCTCAGTGCCATGCCACCCGGCCTTGGAGCCAGCTGACTATGAACTGAAACCTCCACAAACAGTGAGCTAAATAAACGTTCCCTTCCTTCATTTTGGGTGTCTGGTGGTTTTGTCCCAGCAATGAGAGAAAAGTAACCAAGATAACATTTATGTATTTTGAAAATATTTTCTACCAAACTGTTGCTTGCCATTTTATTTCCTTGTGTCTGGTCTAGTCTGGTCTGGTTTGGACTGTTCTGTTCATTTTTTCTAATCTTCCTCTGCCTTCTTTCTTTATTATTTTCATGGTGCTGGACAGGGAACATAGGGTTTCATGCATGTTAGGCAGGCACTCAATCACTGAAGTACATTTTCAGCTCATTTAAATGGTGTCTTTTGAAGTCCAAAAGTTTAGAATTTTGATTAAACTCTAATTTAATTTGTCAATTTTTAATGGACTATACTTTTGTTATTATATCTAATATTTGCATAGTCCATGGCCTGAAAGATTTTATATATATGTTGCTAAATTTTATTGTTGTTATATTTACACTTAAGTTTAGAATACATGGAGTTGTTATATATGGCATAGAGGTCCAATGTCATCTTTTTTCATGTGGATATCTGATTGTCTCAGCATCATTTCTTAAACTGACTGCCCTTTCCTGGCACCTTTGTCAAGAATCATAGAGCTATAACAATGAAAATTTATTTCTAGACTCAATTTTGTTCAGTTGACTTCTATGTCTGTACTTAGGGCAGCACCACAGTATCTTGATAATATTTATTATATTTAAAAACTTGGAAGTGAGAGTCTTCCAACTTTTTTCTTGTTAAAAATATTTTTGGCTATGCTGGCTGTTTATACTTTCTTACAGATTTTAGGATCTGCTCATCAATTATATAAACAAATACACCAAAAATCCTACTTGGATTTTGATAAAGATTTTATTGACTGTATCGCTCAATTTGGGTAAAGTTGATATTCTAGTAATATTGAGTCTTCCAGTTGAAAGATATGGAATGTTTCTCCACTCTCATATCTTCTTTAATTTCACTAGATAAATATAATTATAATTTATAATTTTTCAGTGTACAACTCTTGAATGTTTTTGTTAAATTTATTCTTAAGTTGTTTTTCTTCTTTATACTGTTGTGAATGTAACTATATCTTAATTTCATTTTCGTATAATTCATTGCTTCTATGGAAAAATATAATTGATTTTCGTATATTGATCTTGTATCCTATAACTTTGTTACATCAGCTTATTAGTTCTAATAGTTCTTTTGTGATTATATATGCTATTTTTTCCCAGTGTCTTTATTTATTTTTATTTTAAAGAGAATAAAACAAAACAGAACAGAGTTAAACACACCAAAGCATATCAGAAAAGAACACTGCAAGCAATACAGGTCTTCAAAACATAACAACAGGAAATCAACAGTGGCCACCCTAGTGTCTCTTGTTTTCTTTGAAATGGTTGGTCGTATATTCACACACAGTAAACTCAAACAAAACAAAATAATATAAAACCAGATAAAAGAAAAAGAGTGAAAGCATTACAGGCCTTCAAATCAGACAATAAGAAATCAACTAGAAATTAAGTCCTTTGTTTTCTTCAAAAAAGCTGTTCAGTGCTGGGGATTTAGCTTAGTGGCCTAAGCACCTGCCTGGCAAGTGCAAGGTCATGAGTTCAATCCCGGGTGCCACAAAAAAAAAAAAAAAAAGCTGTTCATTTCTTCTCATATATTGCAATCAAATAGTAGAAAACAGACTTAAACCAATCAAATCAAAGAAAAAAAGCATTATTGGACTTCAGAAACTGAAGATAAATCAGCTACCATAATGTCTTATTTTCTTCAATGTAGCTGTTCATATCTTTATACTTAATAAAATTTGCTCTTCTAAACTCCTTAGGAGCAGTTCTAAGCATGTATAAGCATAAACTTGTATATCTATCCTTTCTGTGCTAGAGGCAATAGCAGAACAAAGCACAAGAAAAACAAAAAACAATAAAGACAGATAAATAACAGTAATAAAGGGCCCAAAACAATAACAATATAGGCTTTCTAAGCTAGGTGATGGGAAGATACCAAAGGTTGTTATTTTGTATAGTTGTCTTCAAGAGTTGTTCAGATTACCAAGTATAGGCATACAGAATTGGTCCAATCCTATGAATGTTAACAGCTTTGTTCTAAGAACTAATAAAATTAGTAGCACAATCATCTTATCTAAGTGTATATATAAGTGTATATATATATATATACACACACACACACACACACACACATATCTTTTCCTTACTTCTTTTCTCCTTTTCCCTGCGTTTTTTCTTTAGCAGTTTCTTACACTTTTTCCATATTTATCGGGGATTTTGTATCTTATTGAGTCTTTCAGTTTCTTACACTAGGGAGATGATGTAGTGTTTACACATGTGAGTTTGATTTATTTCACTTACGAGCATGATCTCAAGTAGCATCCATTTACCTATGATCCTTCTTTATAGTTGAATAGTACTCCATTATATAAAAGTACCACATCTCTTTTATCCATTCCTCAATTTGATGGGCATTTGGGTTGTTTCCAAGATTTGGCTGTTACAAATTGTGCTGCTATAAACATGGGTGCACATATATCACTGTGATATGATGATTTCACTTCTGGGAATATGCCCAGAAGTGGAATAGCTAGGTCAAATGGGACTTCCAATCCTAGCTTTTTGAGGAACCTCCAGAGTGCTTTCCACAGTGGCTGCACCAGTCTACACTCCCACCAACAGTGGAGAAGGGTTCCTTTTTCCCCACAGCCTATCCAGCATTTGTTATTGGTGGTTTTCTTGATCTTGGCCATTTTTTCTGGAGATGGAATCTCAGAGTTGTTTCAATTTGCATTTCTCTAATGACCAATGATGCTGAACATTTTTTCATCTATTTATTTGCCATTCATATTTCTTCAGCTGAGAAGTGTGTTTTCATCTCAGATGCCCATTTTTGGATTGAGTCTTTGAATTTCAAGAGCCTGATTTTTTTAATTCTTTATATGTTCTAGATGGAAGACCTGTGTCTGAAGGACAGTTGACTAAGATTTTTTTCACAATTTGTGGGTTTTCTTTTCACTCTATTGGAGATTTCTTTTGACATGCAAAAACTTTTTAATAAGAGAGGATCCCAGTTGTTGATTCTGGGAAGTGTTTCCCGTGCAGTTTGACTTTTGTTCTTGAATTCTCCACCTACCCCTATGTCTTCAAGATTTCTACCTACTTTGTTTCCAGTAGATTTAGTGTTTCTGTTTTAATATTTAGATCTTTGATTCATTTTGACTACTTTAGTGCATGGTGATAGGCTTGGGTGTAGTTTTAGTTTTTGGCATATGGAAAGGCAGTTTTTCCAGCACCACTGATTAAACAGGCTATCATTCTTCCAGTGAACATGTTTGGCCCCTTTGTCAAAGATAAGGTGGCTTAGTGTATTTGTAGTTGGGGTTGTATCTTCTAATCTAGTCCATTGATTCTCAGGTCTGTTTTGATTCTAGTACCATGCTGGTTGTATTACAGTATCTTTGTAGTATAATTCCAAGTATGAGATTGTGATGCCTCCTGCCTTGCCCTTGTTGCCCAGAATTGCCTTTGCTCTTCTAGGTTTCTTCTGGGTCCAGATGAATTTTAAGAATGATTTCTCTAGATCTGTGAGGTATGCTAATGGTGTTTTCATGGGAATTGCATTAAATCTGTATAATAATTTTGGGAGAATGACCATTTTCACAATGTTTGTTCTTCCTATCCATGAAAACAGAATGTCTTTCCATTTTCTGAGATCCTCTTCAACTTCTTTTTTCAGAGTACTGTAATTTTCATTGAATAGATCTTTTGCTTCCTTATTAGGTTGATTCCTAAGTATTTCATTTTTTGGATGCTATTGTGAAGGGTGTGGCTTCTTTTATTTCTGTCTCAATGAGTTTGTTGTTTGTGTACAGGAATACTGTTGATTTCTGAGTATTGACTTTGTATCCAGCTGCATTACTGAATTTGGTTATGACATCTAGAACTCTTTCAATGGAGTTTTGAGGGTCTTCTATGTAGAGTATCATGTCATCTGCAAATAGTGATAATTTAACTTCTTCTTTTCCTATCTTTATTCCTTTTATTTCTGTCTCTTGTCTAATTGCTCTGGCTAATGTTTCCAGCACTATATTGAATAGGAGCGGTGATAGTGGACATCCTTGTCTTGTTCCTGATTTTAGAGTGAAAGCTTTCAGTTTTTGACCATTTAATGTGATACTGGCTGTTGGTTTGTCATAGATGGCTTTTATCAGATTGAGGTAAAGACCATCTATTCCAATTTTCTGTAGGGTTCTTACTATGAATGAGTTTTGGACTTTATCAAAAGCTTTTTCTGCATGTATTGAAATTACCATGTGATTCTCATCTTTGGCTCTATTGATATGGTGTATTACATTTATTGATTTGTGTATGTTGAACCATCCTTGCATTCCTGGAATGAATCCTACTTGATCGTAGTATATAATCTTCTTGATGACTTGCTGCATTGTATTTACCAGTATTTTATTGAGGATTTTTGCATCGATTTTCTTTAGGGAGATTGGCCTGTAGTTCTCTTTTTTGGTTGGGTCTTTCTCTGGTATTGGTATTAGGGTAATACTTGCTTCCAGGAATGATTTAGGGAGACTTGCTTCCCTTTCAATTTCATTAAAGAGTTTGAGGAGTGTTGGCATTAAGTCTTCCTTGAATTTCTTGTAGAATTCAGCTGTGAATCCATCAGGACCTGGACCTTTCTTTGTTGGTAAGGTTCTAATTATCTTTTCAATTTCCTTAACTGAAATTGGGTTATTCAGTAGTTTTACATCTTCTTGATCCAGTTTTGGTAATTGATACGTTTCTAGAAATCTGTCCATTTCTTCTGTGTTATTGACCGTATGAGAGTAAAGATTTTCAAAGTAGGTATTGATGATCTTCTGTGTATCCATAGGGTCTGTAGTGATTTCACTGTTTTGATTCCTTATTGAAGGGATTTGAGTTTTTTCTTTTATTTTTTTAAATAAGGTTGCCTAGGTGCTTATGAATTTTTTTTTTCTCTCAAAGAACCATCTCTTTGATTCATTGATTCTTTGTGTTGTTTTCTTAGTCTCAATTGCATTAATTTCTGCTGTGATCTTTATAATTTCCTCCCTCCTTTTGGCTTTGGGTTGGGCTTGCTCTTCTTTTTCTGGATGTTTCAGGTGTAACATCAGATTGTTTATTTGCATTCATTCCACTTTCCGGATGTGGGAATTCACTGCAATAAATTTCCCTCTGAGGACTGCTTTCATTGCATCCCACAGATTCCGGTAAGTTGTATTTGTGTTTTCATTTGCTTGTAGATATTGTTTAATTTCTTCTTTAATTTCCTCTGTGACCCACTGATTGTTTAGAAGTGTATTATTTAATTTCCATGTGTTTACAGTGTTTTTGCAGTTTCTTTTGTCATTAATTTCCAGTTTGATGACATTGTGATCAGATAGTATGCATGGGACAATTTTGATTTCTTTGCATTTACTTAAGCATGTTCTATGGGCTAATATATGGTCTATTCTAGAGAACGTACCACGTGAAGCTGAGAAGAATGTATACTCTGATGTCGTTAGATGGAAAACTCTGTAAACATTTCCCAGGTCCTTTTCTCACAAGTTTGATTCAGTTCTGTTATTTCTTTGCTGATTTTCTGTCTAGTTGTCCACTTGATCTTTGTTTCAAGGGTGTGGTAAGGTGTCCCGTTATAATTGTGTTATTGTTTATTTGATTTTTCATTTCTGTTAATATTTGTTTTATATAGTTGGGTGCTCCTATATTTGCTGCATATATATTTAAGATTGTTATTTCTTCCTCTTGGAGTTTTCCCCTAACCAGTATGTAGTGACCTTCTTTATCTCTTTTGACCATTCTTGGTTTGAAGTTCACATCATCTGCGAACACAATAGCTACCCCTGCTTTTTTCTGGGTTCCTGTTGCATGGATTATTTTTTTCCATCCTTTTACTTTCAGTCTATGAATTTCCTTTTGGGTTAGATGGGTTTCTTGTAGACAGCATATGGTTTTATGTTGCTTCTTGGTCCATTCTACTAGTCTGTTTCTTTTGATTGGTTATAAGTGATATATATTGGCTTGTTTTATTCATGTTACCTTTCTGTAGTGGTTTCTTTACCTTTCCCCTCTACTTGTTTGCTCTGCTTGGTGTTCTTCTTCTGTTGATCTTCTTGACATCACAGCTGTTTTCATGTCTCTCTAAAGTATCTTTCAGTGTTCTTTGAAGGGTTGGTTTTATGGTCATGTAGTTCTTCAGCTGCTCTTTGTCATGAAAGTGTCTGATTTCAACATCGATTTTCAAGGATAGTTTTGCAGGGTACATCAGTCTGGGTTGGAAGTTGTTTTCCTTTAGGACTTGAAATACTTCACTCCATGCTCTTCTTGACTTCATTGTTTGTGTTGAGAAGTCTGCTCTGATTCTGATTGGCTTTCCTTAATAGGTAATTTGCTTCTTTTCTCTAACAGCTTTTAATATTCTGTTCTTGTGTTGAATTTCTGGGATGTTGATTGTTGTATGTCTGGGTGTGGATTTATTTTGGTTATGGCTAATTGGAGTTCTATATGCTTCAGTTGTCTGTATGTCAGTTTCCTTTCCCATGTTTGGAAAATTTTCGGCTATTACTTCTCTGAATAGTGTTTTTATATTTTTTGTGTTGTCTCCTTTTTCATTTACACCTATGAATCTTATATTGTTTTGCTTTGCATCTTCTTGCAACTGTTGTTTTGCTATTTCCTGATTCCTTGTTATTTTTAAAAGATGTTTCGTTTTTTGCTCACTAGCTGCAATCATGTTTTCAAGATCTGAAAGTCTATCTTCACATTCATTGAGGCAGCTTTGCCAGCTTTCGATGACATGCTTGATTTCCTGGATATCTCTTTCAATCTGTTTCATGCATTCTAATTCTTTCTCGTATTATTAATTCAGGGTTTCCATCGTTTTGCTGTTCTCCTCTGTTTTTTTTAACTATATCTTCTGTAGATGCATTTAGCATTTCTTTTTTATTTTTATTTATTTATTTTTTTGTGGCACAAGGATTGAATTTCTGACCTTGTGCTTGCCGGGCAGGTGCTTAGGCCACTGTGGTAGATCCCAGGCCCTTGTCTTTTTGAGACAGGGTCTCACTATGCCATTCAGGCTGGCCTTGAGCTCACTTTGTAGCCTAGGCTGGTCTTATACTCGCAACGATCCTACTGTCTCAGTCTCCCGAGTGCTGGGATTACAGGTGGTAGCCACCACACCTGGCTAAAAGAATTTTTTTGGTTTTTTTTTTTTTTAGCATTTCTTTCATTATGTGTATCATTTCTTGTTTTACCTGGGAGATTATTTCCAATCTCAGTTCCTTTACAGCTTCATGTAGTTGTTTCTTTACTTCAGTTACTATCATTTCAGAAGTTTCAGGTGGATGGTTTATACTTTCTTCTATGTCCATCCATGTCTCTTAGATTTTTCTGGGATGGGTTGAAGTTGTGAGACTGCATTTTGCTTTTTCGTTTTGTCACTTTCTGTATTGCCTTGTGGCAGCTGAATGCAAAGTCTTAGTTCTTTCCTGGGTTGAGGATGGCTGTCTGTACTGCAGGGAATTTCCTCTGTTGAGATGGTGTGTTAGAGAGGCCTTACCAGATATGAAAGGGTACTTGAAGGCACCGTAAGAAGGGGCAGTATGCCAGGCGGACGTTCAGCATGCCACACTTTGTATACCAAGGCTCTCTGGCTGTTTGAGGATGCAGGGCAGAGCCCCGCAAGGTACCCTGCAAGGTTATGAGGCTCCAAGGTTAGGTGAAATTCACAGTGTGCGCTTTCAGCTCCAGCCAGGTCTACCACTGCGATTGGTCCACTGCTCCAGGGAGGCTGAGCAGAGCCCAGGCAGGACCCCAGGAATGCTCCAAGCATCCTGGGCTGATGGTGGAATTGGCACGGGTCCCTACCTGGCTGCTTGCGAAGTCTCTAGCTGCACAGCTACGTGAAATTCTCTGTGCGTGCCTTTGGCTCATGCCGGGCCCCAGATCCACTCTATATATGCTATTGCGTTGTTTGCAGTTAAAAGCTGTTTTATTTCTTCCTTTCAAATTTGGATGTCTTTTATTTTTCCTGTACTGGATAAAACTACCAGTACTAATTAGAAATAAGAGCTAGCCGGGTGTGGTGGCTCACGCCTGCAATCCCAGCATTCAGGAGGTTGAGACAGGAGGATCGTTGTGAGTCCAAGACCAGCCTGGTCTACAAAGTGAGCTCAAGGCCAGCGTGAACAGGATAGTGAGACGCTGTCTCAGAAAGACAAGGGCTGGGGACCTAGCTTAGTGACCTAAGCGCCTGCCTGGCAAGCGCGAGGTCATTAGCTCAATCCCCGGTGCCACAAAACAAAAAAAAAGAAAAAAAGAAATAAGAGCTATTCTTGCCTTATTCCCGACATGAGAGGGGAGGTGTTCAATCCTTCTCTGATGTGCTCTGTAGGATTTATTGCAGCTGTCTTTGATCAAGTTGCAGAAGTCCCTTTATATTTGTAACTTGCTAAGCACTTTTATCATGAGTGCCTATTGAATTTTGTCATCTATGCTTTTTATGTCTGTTGAGTTTATGTTTTTTCTTTCAATTAAACATTTAGTGTTATTTGATTTTCCAATATTAATTCCCCTTGGTCATGGTATGCAATTTGTATATGTTGATGTATTCCTACTGATGTATAAGGATTCTACATAGATTCTTATGCTTAGCAAAATGGGGATGATGCACATAAAGTACTAGCATCATGTCTGATACAAAGTAAGAGCTCAGTTAATGGGATTCATATTGATTGAGAATAAGAATCTTTATATCATTACTTCATGTAAAGTAGCAGAAAACTATTGCATAAAATAAATGGATCCCCTCATACTATAGCTGTATTCTCTTCATACTATGGCTGGGTGAAAAAAGAAAAGTGATTATAATGACACCCTTTGTTTGCTATCTCCCAGGTAGTATTTCAAACATTTTGTATATTTTAACTCAGTCTTCCCAATAACTCTATAAATTGTGTACCATCATACATGAAGACACAAAGGGCTTTTGTAACTTCCTGCATTATTAAGAGTTAGAGAACAAAATTGGGATTTGAACCCAAGTGTCTTGATCCAGGGCCAAGTTTGTTACCAACATTCTATGTGCCATGCCTTGTGGGTTTTTAGAACTAATGATGCATTTTCCTTTGCTTTGCTAGACAGGGATATCAGAAGTGACTCTTGATCAGGTACAGTTCAAATGAGGATTTGGTGCAATCATTTTGCAATATGAAGTATAGTTTTCTAGTGTCATGGTTTCCAAGATTTTTGTTTTATTATAATCTATAGCAAAAATAAATTTTTCATCACAACCCAGTAGATATTCTCATAAAGCACACTATATTAAAAAGCCAAAATATCATGTTTAGTCTAATGTGCCAAAAGTACTTATATTATTCAAAGGATTTTATTTCTTTTCAAAAATTCTTGCTATAGTCAGCCAAACTGCTTCACAGTTCATATCAGGAAAACCAACATGACAAACTTCTCCAGGAGAATCAACAGCACACCAACTTTACCTCAAATTCCCCTTTTATGTTGTTGGCAACAATCCTCAGGTGAGCTTTCAACACCCAGAACCACACTGATTCACTTCAGCTGGGTGTCACAAGGTGCCCATTAGTTAATGCACACCCCCTGCTTATTTCTAAAAGCAGCACCTGCAAAATGTATATGAGACCCAAAAGCTTGTGTTTTAACCTTGATTTTCTTCTTGCTTTAGTTCACTTATTGATGTATGGGTTTTTTCTCAATTTGCAGAATCTGTTTTAGGTAGTGTGCAGATACTAACAGTAAGAAAAAGCAGACATACATACTTATGGCACATTGGGAAGAGGAGTTGATCTGAATGCATACCAAAAGACATTTCCAAATGATGCTAAGTTCTGTGAATAAGATACAATGCTGCATGGAAGAGTGGGATCTGGTTAATGTAGAGTATTATTTGCAGATGTCACTCAAGGTAAAACTTGAAAGATGAACCGAACATAACCAGGCAGTGGACAGTGCTGTGAGGTCAGGCATAAGTTAGACCCATGTCAGGCTTCTGAGCCTGAAAGCCACATGAACTTCTAGTTGGAAAAGAAGGAAAATCTTCAAGACAAGCCTGGAAAGATAAATAGAGCCAACCATATAGACTGCTATAGACCAGGGAAAGGAAATGATGAGGTTTTGGAGACTGGATAATATGATAAAACTCAGGTTAAAAAAATAACTACAGCAGAGTAGAGAATTAATTAGAGGTTCAAAATGAGATATGAGAGGAGGCAGGGAGGAAGAAAGCTGAGGAGGGGGTACATGCTGTTGCGACAGTTTGCTGGTGGTCTTTTGTTAGTCATCCTTCTCACTGAGTACACTTTGGAATATATTTCACAGGAACTGGACCAAACTTGTTAATTTTAGAGCTATCTACTAAGAAATGAGCTGTGATAATGGCACTCAAAAGAAAAGTTATGAAAATACAACTCTTAAGTTATATTATAAATTGTTGAGGCATAAGGGAGTCGTACTTTTATTTACAAAGTCAGACTCTGGCATGAACCTGAATATTCTGGATAGCACCAAATTATATCATGCTTACATGTTTTTATTGAGTATAGTCCTTGCAAAGAAAATACCTCCTTTCCTGAGTGTTAAGAATCTGAGATGGATTTAGATTTGATATGCCTCTCTTGTTACAAAAATTTATACTTATACTGGCCAAGGGATCACATTGCCTCTTACCTCAGCCTCTTCTTTCTTTGATTAATAATCCCCTGTGCCCCTGTTGGAACACCGTTGCTAACTTGTCACAACTGGCAGCTTTATCACTTTGTTCTTTCAATATAAGTAGTCTAACCCAAGTCCCACTGAAATGTTTGCTCATTTAGGCTGAATTGAATGTACGCACTGTCACCCTTGGAGTTCAGAGAGTAACAGGAGAGGAAACCTCTGGTCTACCCTACACCTGGCAGCTCATAACTGTCAACCACAGGAAGGAAATCAGATCCACCAGGCAGGCTGACCCAATCTGAGGAGGTTGTTTCTGTTGCTTTCTAGTTATGCTATAGTTAGCACTCCTTTTTCTTCTTCTTTCAGTATTAAGCCCTTATTCACTTCACCATCCATACTCCATCTGCCACCTAGTCCAAAAAGGTCTTGGTCACATCCTGTAAACAATATGCTTTCTCTTATATTAGCTGAGGGCAGGCTAAGGTACAGCTAGTTCCAGGCATGATTAGTTATTAACTGGCTGCTTACGGAAAGACCTTGATGAACTTTAATGAATGTAACTTGTATTGGTACAGTTGGAAGGATTGTGACTATTCTGGTGTCTACTAAACTGATAACCCAGAGAGCCAGGTAGTGAATATATGGAGATAAAGAATATAATTTCCTAAAAGTCAATAATAAGCATACATGTCTCACATTTTTACAAAGCACTTTTTATGTTTCTGTCTCAGTTCCTCAAGACCTTGATTTCTGAGACTTTCTGTGTGAGTCACTTCACTGCTAAAATTTTGTTTATTGAACAAGTAAGCATTGGAGACACTTGGTCTTCATCAGAATGTTACTGCTTCAGATTAATGCTTCGCTGAGTTTCTTTTTTGATTTAATTCCTCTCCTCCTTTAGCACAGTGATAAATATAAAGACAATATACTAAGGTTGTCTTATCATTAATATTCTACATTTATTTCCTAAGTGTAGAATTTGTCACTTGGTATTGGTATGCATTCCTGGGTATGACTGTGAGGCACTTATTTAATTCAGATAAATGTGGTCTCAGTACGCTGACGTAAAAAGAAACATGCAAAAAGTGTTGATATCGAAAACTTTATTGTGACTAGAAATCATGCCTTGGCTTTGAGCAAAACAAAATAAATCACTACAGCAGGAATGCATTTTCACAGGAAGCTCTTAGCCCAGAGCAGAGGCCGATTCTGTCATCTGCACTTATTTCCTCTGCCATTCCCTCAGCCCCATCCTCCTTCTACTAAGAAGCTTGTGTCTGGCCACATGTCCTGCTTGAAGTCCTTCAGTGATGCCCACTGCCTTCAGACTCATAAGGGAGCTCCAGTTGCGGGATTCGGCCTCTGCCTTTCCTCCATATTCAAGCTTCCTCATCACACCATGGTTCCAATCCAATTTCCTTTCCATTCAGAAGCGGTTCTCTTGAATGTCTGTGCTTGAATATGTGCTATTTTTTGTTTTCAGGCAGCACTTTCACTCCTGGAATCCTACCCTATAGTAGGATTTTGAGCTCGTGCATGTCACTTAAACCATTCTATGCCTTGATTTCCTCCTGTGTGATGCATTCTGGGAGCCATGGGGAAAGGTTTACAAAGTGCTGCAGGGTGTGCCCCTGCAAAGCCACTCAACGGAAACATCAGGAGATACGAGCTTTAATTCGTAGTTACTGTTTTTTACTACCATCCTTTAAAATTATCTCAGGTGTCATCTTTGGTGAGATGCTTTCTTTACTTCCCCATCCCAAACACTGCGTGAATGATTTCTCGCACTGTTCACTTGCTTCTTCATTGCCCCTTTTGTATCTTTGTCTTTTTATTAATATGGAACATACTTTGTTTTAATATTGGTTGGAAATAAGCTTGCTAGTATGGAACAAAGAGACCTGAGTATGGCTCATGGAGGCTTCATAACTTGTATTTAATGAACCTCCTGCAGCAGTGTGGTTAAGCTATGAACAATAAATGTATAAATGGGGTTTATTTCCTCAGCTTTATGACAGAGTGTTAAGAGAGATGAATTCTTACTATATGCCAAGCCTAACAAGAAATACTGTATTTATTCCATTTATTCTTCACTGTGATTCAATGTGGTAGATATTCTTCTGGGTTTTTTTTTTTTGTATATTTTTACATATTTTACTTTTTAACCTTTTTATTTTAAAAGCAAAACAAAGGATAGAAATGATACATAATTTAAAAAAATAGTAGAAAATTAACACTAGTTAATACACTGCATATTGTTATCCCAGAAGCAGTTGCTCAGGTTACAAGATTCAGGCATGAAAAAAATGATCAATCAAACAATGAGAGAACAAACTGTTCTTTTCAGTGAACTAACAGAGATTAGTAGTATAGTTATCTTATCTTACATATATACATATATATATATATACCTATGTGTATGTGATCTTTTATATATATGTATACCTATGTGTATGTGATCTTTTCCCTTCTTCCTTTTCTCCTTTCCCCTGTCCAAGTTGTTCTTTCCTTTTGAGCACTTTCTTTCCCTTTCATTATCACAATATCTATTGTACATTTTGAATCTTATTACTCTTTTGAGGTTTTTTTTTTTCAGTAGGGAAACAATACAATATTTACAAATGTGAGTTTGATTTATTTCACTTATGAGAAACTTGAAGTTTTTACAGGTAAATAGAGGTAGATATTCTTCTTATTCCCATTCAGACACGTGGACCCTGAGGACCCAGGTCAGAGAGCCAGTGACAGACCATTTACTCCCAGAGGTTGAATCTCTGAGCTGAAGAACGCCCTGCCTTTGTCTGTGCAGTCTCATTGGCTCTGGGACCCCTTAGTGTATATATACATTTGATGTTTCCTTTTCTTTCTTTCTTTTCTTTTTTGTGGTCCTGGGGATTGAACCCAGAGCCTTGCAATAAGCTATATCCTTAGCACTTTCTCATTTTTTATTTTGAAACAGAGCCTACTATATTGTCTAGGCTGGGTTCTAAGTTGCAAGCCTCCTTCCTCAGCCTGTAATCCTTAGAGTTCTGGGGTTACAGGGTTGTCATGTTTCCTTTTCTAATGTTATTCCAGGTATTCCTTCCAAGATGAAGAAGACATGTTCATGGTGGTGGACCTCCTGCTTGGTGGAGACCTGCGTTATCACCTGCAGCAGAACGTTCACTTCCAGGAAGACACGGTGAAGCTCTTCATCTGTGAGCTGGCCATGGCCCTTGACTACCTGCAGAACCAGTGCATCATCCACAGGTCAGTCAAGTCCAAGGAGATAGCGTGGAACTAAAGGGGCAGGAGAGCGTCCACAACCTGCCTCTTTCAGCCAAACCTTGTTGAACATGACATTTAATGCTCATCTAATTCTTGCAGTACTGACCTCAGGTAGGGTGATTGTCCCCATTTTGCAGATTAAAAAAAGACTGATCACAGAGAAATTCTTTGGGGAGAAAATTTGAGTCTTCTAACATTTTCCTAGCTTCTTGTTTGTGAACCTGTGTTATACAGACTGCTGGAGAGGTGTTTAGATTGTGAAGGCACTAACTCATCAGTGAGTTAACCTGTTTCTGAGTGGCTATTAGCTATTGAGATCTTGTTGAATGAATGAGTCCTGGACACATGACCTTGGGTAATGTATCTGGCCACTGGACCCTTCTTCTGCTGTTTCCTGGCTGTCATGTAGTTAGCAGTTTTCTTCCATCATGCCCTTCTAGCCTGATGTTTTTGTCTGGGAGCCACCTGAACATAGATTGAAATCTCTGAAAATGTGAGCCCAACTAAACCTCTCTTGTAATTTATGGGTGTCAAGCATTTTGTCCCAGTAAATGGAAAGCTGACCAATACAGAGGTTAATCTGCCCCAAACTCACAGTAAATGAGGGGCCCAGAATCGATGACTATTGGCACAATTTTATAACTCAGCCTATGACATAGGAATGTAATTACTAAATGGATGAACTGAAATAGAAGTGGAGAAAGCACATGAAGGGAAGGGAATAGGATGAGAAGAAAGAAAATCCCTTGGGCAGGAGATTTGAGTCTTTCTCACATCTTCCTGTCATGCTATCATCTATATTAAATAAACCCCTGATGAAGCAGGAGAAAACAATGTGTCTCCTGCACTTACAGCATTTATGCAAAGAAGACACACAAATAATGTAAGAAGCTATACACCCATATGGGAAATAGAAAGAAATTAAGAGTTTTAATGATGATTTCATATATAGCATGTCATTTCTAAAACAACTATGATAAGTGGTAGAGAACATATAGTTAAATCTCATATTAAATACAGTTTGTAGACATTAAATTATCACACAGGTTTATTTATAAGCATTGTGAACCTAATCACCATAAAAATAGCTACTGTTTACTGAGAATTATATGCCAGGTACTTTGCATTGTATTAATTCCTCAAACCTCACCAATGACTCCACATTTCATTATGGCATTGACATTATACAGATGAAGAAAAGTGTGGTTCAAAGATTTGCCAACAGCTGATACGTGGTATTGTCAGGATTAAAATCTAGACCTCTCTTTCCCCAAAGTCAGAGCTCTATTATACCACCTCATGTTAATTGCACATGTGAAATATATGCACTAATAATATCTTATTAAATAAAAAATCAACATGTAACTCAACCACTGTCATCTTTAATCTTTGGAAGAATTTACTGAGTTTTTACATACAGTTATGTCTCATTTAAGACAAATTTGACTAGATAGAATATTAGGCCACAACCAATAGGTGTTTATCTGTAATTTACCTGAATTTGTGGATGAAAACATATCATAGCAATGTATAGATTATGCAGGTACCAGGAAAAAAGAACCATTTTTTTTGTTTTCTTACTCTTTTTTTTTTCTTTTCTTTTTTAGTCTCTACTCTGTAAACTTAGGTAGTTATTTAATTTTCTATCTTTGAAAGAGTGTTTGTATCAGAAATGTACTCTTCAGGCAACAGTTAAACGAAAAACAGGCCAGTTAATCATACAAGATCTCAAAAGTGAATTTACACACCTGGTGTTTTGTCAATAACTATAAATCCTGTTTTCAAGCATTCTCTCTTCTATACTGATTTTCAGGTGTTCCACAATTCTTTTTGAGAAGAAATTCCTCATATCTGTAGTCCATGGAGACTCAAAACCTTCATACTTACTCATCTTCTCCAAAATTACCAAAACAATCCTGTTTTGGTTGCTGATATCACAAGACATTAGAGAAGAGAAATTTGATAAGCCAGCAAGGTCTAACATGCCTTCTAACTCTCCTGTATCCATTTTGAATTTATGCCTTCTTTTTTAGGCTTTTTTTCCCCTCTGCCATTGCAAGGTCAAGATGCTCTGAACAGCTTTACTTTCTGCTTAGAACTGTATTCCAAGAGGAATTCAGGAGGAAAAAAAACCAAAAACATCGTTATAGTTTTTATCCCTCACCATTGTTATAGTTTTGCTTATAGTTTTTATAGCTTACTGATACAAGTACTATTTTTCTGTCCTTCTCTTCCTCACTCTTACTCACATCAACCTTTTGCTACTTAAGTCAGAAATCAAGGATTGACTTCCTGTTCCATAATTATTGCTTAGTGTCCATTTTCAGAGGCTACTCTATTAAAATGTTTTCTTGCCATTGCAAACACTGAGTAGAACACCTTGTTAAGTTGAAGTGACATCTTGCTACCATTTAAAAAAATGACAACAGGTATGTTCTTGTTGCCTACAGGCACTGCCCTACCATGGGTTGTATTTTGTGGGGTATCCTAGCATCTCGTGCTTCACCTAAGGAGTTTTAATATTTCTGTGGCGTAATTACTTCATTCATCTCCTCTATAAGTTATAATCTCCAAGAGATAGGGCCATGTGTGTTTATTTTCCATTGCATTAATAGTACATAGCAAAATATAAAGGAATGGACAACGGCCTGGGCCACATGAATGGGTGATTGACTAGAAGCCTAGCCCTCCAAATAATGAAGACAAAGATTCCAACCTACTAAGGTATTTATATTGGGTAATCACATGATTTACCATTCAAACCAGGGTACTCTTGAATGCTAACGAGGGGGCTGCTAATAATAATGGTGGAAAGACAGTCAAAACTCATGAATGCTCCAGGTGATTCAGGACATGTATCAACATTGTTAAGGGTTTTCATGACAGTAGTCCAAATAGACATTTTAATCCTAATGAAGCTATGATTATTAGTATTTTCTACCTTCAAAATACCAGACATCATGAATTTAAATATCTCATAACTTCTCTAATATGATAAATTCAAAGTATAGATAATTTAAAGAGCAAAAGAAAAGACAGACAATATGAAATACGGAGATAGATCTTTGAAAAATGAGAGGGCCTTCTGGGATGCAGGGAGCAGGGAAAAATGGGATGGCAGTGCCAGGGATTTTACTTAGCGGATAAGTGCCTGCCTGCCAAGTGTGAGGTTGTGAGTCCAATCCCCGGTACAAAAAAAAAAAAAAAAAAAAAGGAATAGCAAAAGAAATAAACAGATTTAAGATACATTATGCACATATACCTTATCCCTATAGTGACTATAAATCATTATCTACTATAAATATATACTAATAAAAAGAACCAGACATCAATTTAATATAGTATCAGTTTAAAATGGTTGCAAATGGCTTATAAAAATGTTAATGGTAAAATAAGCACTATTTCTTTGTCTAAGAAATTAAGTGGTGATAATAATAATGACATTCTTAGACTGAGGCTTCTAGGGCAGAGTTAAAACTGGAACAGCAATAGAAAAACTGCAGACTACAATTATCTTTACAAACTCTCTTTCTTCATTTATTAGCACAAATGTTTGTGTTTTGGTTACTTTTTTCCATTGCTGGGACAAAACACCTGACACTCAAAGGGAAGCAAGGAAAGGTTTATTTAGCTCACAGTTTCTGGAGATTTCAGTCCATAATCAGCTGGGTCCAAGGCAGGGTGGCATGGCACAGGGGGCAACACTTCATGGCAGCAGCCAGAGCAAAAAAAGCAAACAAGCCTCTTCTCTACCCTCAAATTATACACCAGCCAACCCCTCCACCAAAACTTTCAGGGTGGGTGTAACACTCACAAAATATCCTTGCTTTCCTTTGCACAGGATGAGGATATTTACAAAGTAAGAACCCTGGCTCCCTGCTGAGTCTCTCAGTTAAACTTCTAAACTTCACAAGTTGACACAATGTATTAACCATAAGAGTTTGTTTATTAAGGGGTAAGCTATTTTTCAGGGTATCTTATGATTTGTAATGAAAACTTTTCAGGGAATAAAATCCTTCTTTAAAAGAATCAACAAAATTAATACTCTGTTTGACTGTAAGTTAACAAAAACATGTTTCAGTTACTTAGAAGATTAGATTGTAAATCAGACTCTGAGTTCCTAGATATTAAACTTGCAAATCAAAAAAGAGAATGGATGAGCTACAGAAGATTCCCTAGATGAGGAAAGACAGATCATATGTATAAAACTGCTGATATAAAGTATGGAACCTCTTAAATTCAGATTAAGAATTATATTTTGCCCCTGGACTTGATAGAAGATTCAAAGTTTTCCATAACAAGTCAGAAAATATATGTGGAGTGGAAGCAGCTGTAGGCTGCCATGTACTGAGGGTTTCCTGGATATCAGGTACTCCACTAGGCATTTTTAAATTATTTCATTTAGTTTTTTCCAACTCCAGGAGGTTGATGGTGTCTGTTGTACCCAGGGGTTGCCGGGAGAAATATTACAATCAGGACACAGAATTTATAATATTATTTATGATGGTTACCCAGTGTTATACACAAGAAAGTGCAGGAAATCTGTCCATAACACCAAAGTCTGTGCTGGGAAGGCCCAGAGGCCAGCGGTGGAAGCTAGAAAGTCCATGCCAGCGGAATGAAGGATCTGTGCTAGTAGGTTGAGGGTTCTATAGAGGAGCCAAAAAGTGACATTTGAGTAAAGACCAGGGTTCCCCGAAAAGTACCACAGCCATCCTCAGCAACAATGAGGTCCCGCGCTCCTCCGATGATGAAAACAGTCGAGCACGTGCCAGGAAGCACCAGTGTGACAGCTTCTCCTGGAGTTTAACTAGCAACCATCTTCCCCTCCAGAGCCAGGAAACGATGCTCAACATAAGGACCACAGAGCTCCCCAAAGTGAACTGCAGCCACACTCAATGACAAGGTCCCCAGCTCCTCTGATGATAATGGCCAAATTCATATTGGGCGAGCCAGCATGACAGCCTCCTCCAGGAGAACCAATGGCTCCAACAGTAGCACTGAGGAGAACCCACAACACCACGTTGTTCCTTTCCACGTCTCTTTTTATGCTGGTAACTTTCCTCAGGTGGGCCATCTCCACTCAGTACCATGCTGATTTAATTCAGCTGGTGTTAAGTTGACCACCAGTTTTTAATCCATAACAATCCACTTGATAACCATACACATTTCCTTAAAGTATAGTCTCAAATGGCAGATTTGTGAAAGTTAACATGCCTTTGTCTATTCAGATTTACATTAATACAACAATTACATATACAAATCTTTTTACACTTATTCCTGCACCAAAAACAATATTCAAAGGGTGACCAGGGTTCAACATTAAAACAGTACTTTGATTAATTAACCTGGTTACAAACATATAAAAACATTAAAATCAAATTAAAAGAACAGTCATAGTCCTTGCTTCTCATTAACTTTTTACATGGCATGGCAAGATTAAAAAACAAGGATCTCCTGCAATTCAAATATATTCTTTCCTTCAGGTGAAAGACTTCAGTTCATTTTTCCATTGTCCTGTTCTTATAAACAACTATGTTCTTCTCTGTTTCATCTTTGCAACCCATAGTTCCACGAGAGCCTTCTTTCTGGCCAAATGTTTTAAATTACTCTACTGGCTCTTTGCTCTAAATTTCCAACATAGATCTGGTCAAAAGATCTCAGAAGTAACCATGCTACCATTGCAACAGTAGACTGCACTAAAATTTTTCTGCCACCTGGGTAATATCTCTAAACACAAGTAAAATGACTGCCTGGGTTCCAGCAGCCAATGCAGTCCTCCTCAATAAAAGCCTCCTGAGATTCACCTTAATCAGCAGCATTTCCAGCAGTCCTCTTGATTTCCGTGGCTCCGACCAGAGTCTCCAATATAGTTTACAGCATACAAGGGCTATCTTTTTGGCCAGTCTCAAAATCTTTCCAAATTAATTCCCAAGTCTCTTAAGCCACATGGCCAGGAACATAACAGCAGTGACCCCACTCCTGGTACCAAAATCTGTATTAGTCAGGGTTTTACTAGAGAAAATAGATATAACATGAGTATAAGTAATTACAAGGTTTGCTTATGATGGTCAGCCACAGAGTCAGATGAGGAAGTATGCAGAGGGTGTCTGCATGCCAGAGGCCCAAGGATTCAGTCCAAGGTCTGAAGTTCATCACAGTGTCCCATGCAAGTCCTCACCAGCAGGCCGATGGGTCTGCGACAGAAAGCCGAATAGTCTACACTGAAAGGCTGTGAAGAGTCTATGCCGGAAAACTGAAGAGTCTACACTGGAAGCCAGGAGACAACGTCCAAGCTGAAGGCAAAGACTAGAGCTCCTTCAAAGAATGGAATTAATTCATCCTTCCTCCTTCCTTTTTATACCTTCCAGGTGATAAGCCTCCCTAGGGTGGGTCTTCTACACCCTAGGGTGTACAATTGCTAAGCCAATTTAGTTAATCTTCTAAATGTCTCAAGTTGACACAATCAACTACTGCAGTGTCCTTGTCCTCATTTTACAGTCAATGAAATTCTGGTTCAGAAAAATTAAGTAGCTTGGGCAAAATTTCAGACCAATAAATAGGTGAGGTCTGAAATTAAGGAAATGCAGATCAGATCTCTTAACCACTATGCATGCTACTGACATAGAAGGGGTGGCACAGGGATGCGTGGCCACCTGCTCTCAAGTACCCACAGTCCAGCCGACTGGCTGCACAGGCACAGATGATACATACGGGACCAACAGGTGACAGAACAGCTTCAAACTAAGAGCTAAAGTGTGTGGTGAAGACTGAAGTACTTCAGAGGAGAAGATGATTTTAGGCAATAAAAGAGTTTCATGAGAGCCCAGAGGGCTTGAAAAGGACTTTTATTGCCAAAGCAGGAAAGAGAATTTAGTCTTTGTAAGGGTAGCTAAATGAATAAAAGTACTCATTTATTCTCCTGTGGTAACGTGGAATGGGCTCCGTTTTAAATTTCTCATGTTGGTTTCCTGGCAGTAATGTCTAACTTATGTTTTAATACCCCAAGACTGCAGGTACTGTAAATTTCAAATGAGACTTAATTCCAAGCGAGATTTTATTTGTAGATTTTTAAAATGTACAAACTTGAACTTTTGTAGTTTCCTGATGTATAGAAAGTCAACTAATTTCTATTGACTTCAGAATCTTTCTTTTATATAGAGTTCCATCATAAACTTTAATTTTGAATTATATGATGAGACAATTTCTAATGAAGTTGTAACTTGTTTTCTAAATTCCTATATAAATGTGATAAAAATCTAATTAGCTAGCCATATAGATAATTGCAGGCACAGCAGAGAATTACAAAAAAATTATCTCCCATTGACACCAGAAAGGTTGAAGGTGGAAGGCAAAATATTTTTCGATTGTCAAGAAAAACATAATATAGTGGTTTTTTTTATTTTGAAAAGAATACAACCAAACAAAATAAAACAGAATAGAGTCAGTCACAACAAAACAATGAACATGGTACATGACTTCTAAACAGAGAAAAAGGCAATCAATAATAACTACCATAATGCCTCTTGTTATCTTCCATGTAACTGCCCATACCATCAGGGATAAATAAAATCAAACAAAATA
>RJWT010002744.1:0-39363 GCA_004365215.1 Cuniculus paca | reverse complement strand
CGATGAACCGATCTTTGCGGACTTTCCAGATGTCCCTTCCCCAAAATGAGTGGTTTCCCTGTTCTATTTTCTGATCTTTGAGAAGACTTTGGCCTCTTTTGGTTTTCCATTCTGTGTTCATCCTGATCCATACATTTAAAGGAACTAAGTTATATAAAGTGTGCTTTTTACTACAGAGGAAATTAAAAATTAATGACAATATAATATTCAGGAAAACTGAACATTTAGAAATTAAACAACATATTTCTGAATAATATGAAAGCAGTCACTGAGGAAATTAGAAAACATTTTTAACTATGTAATAAAGAACATGGAACAGGTCAAAATTCATAGGCTCTAAAACAGAATTTAGACAGGAAGATAAAGCTTTAAATTCTTTTTTCCCCCTCTAGTACTAAGAACTAAACCTAAGACCTTTGTATTGAGCCACCTTCCCAGATCTTTTTTATGTTTTATTCTTTGATAAATTCTGGCTAAATCAGTAAGTTGCCTCTAGACTGGGTTTGAAGTTGTGATTCTCCTGCCTCTGCCTCCCAGAGTGCTGGGACAATAGGTATGCACCACCACACCCAGCATAATTTTAAATACTTACACCAGTGACCACCAAAGGCTGTCCATTAATAAGAAACTAAAACAAGAGGAATGGAGTAAACTCAAGCAATAGTAGAAAGAAAATAATAAAGACAGGAGCAGATCAATGAGAAAAGTAAAATAAAACCCAGATAAACCCTAAGGAAAATTCACTAACAAAAATTTCATTGTTTTAAATAATCAAGAAAATTGATAAACTCTCAGCTGGAATGATCAGGGAAAAACAAAACACAAATCACCAGTATCAGAAATTAAATAGGTGTTGTTATAAATCCTGTAGACATTAAAAGGGTATATAATATTGCAGAACAACTTTATGCCAAGAAGTTTAGCAAGCTAGATAAAAATGACTAATTTCCTAAAAAGTAAAAAGTACAATTTAAACTGATACAAGATGAAACAGAAAATCTCAGTAGCACTGTAACTATTAGAGACATTGAGCACATTATCAAAAAACCTTCCAACAAATAAAACACCCAGATGGTCTTACTGGTGAATTTTGTCAAATGTTCAAGGAAGCTGTGAAGTCATGATTGCACAATCTATCAGGACAGGAGAGAACACACATCCTCTGTTTTGCGATCAGCATGACCTAGCATCTAAGCCCAAGAGAGACATAAAAGAGAAAGCTGCAGATCAATACCCCTGAAGACCACTGATATGAACTCCTGAGCAAAAAAGCAAACCAAAAATGTCGAGAGAGATGCAAATTTGATTCAACATTTAAAATTCAACTGACGCCTCTTTTCCTCTGCCAAGCCTGAGTCTATCTACTATCTATTTCTGTCAAGATACTAAAGCCGGCATGAGAAGTTTGCAGATCTCATACTACGTAGATTCCCTCGTTAAGGAAGCTTCTTTTGTCTCCAGAGGTTTATACATCTCTTCCCTCACCCAGAGACACCAAAACAGCTGGGTTCCACTTTAGGTAGATCTATCACATTTCCCCTCTCCACAAGCAGCATCTGGTCACCTGGCCCAGGGAAGCCATTTCTGTACTGTCACACAGTATCAGAGGCAATAGCTGTATTGCCTTCAGTTCAATCTCAGCATCACAGGAAAAAGATCCAAAGTCTCAGAGAAAAAAATAAAAGAAGAAGGAAATAAAGCTATTCAAGGACATGTAGGAATAACGACAGACCCAACATTTGTATCATCCAGAGTTCTGGAAAGAGAGAAGGGGAGAGAGGCTGGGAGAGCAGTTGAAGAGATATGATTGAAAACTTCTGAAATTGGGCTGAAATTCCAAATTGGGACCAAATCCCCAACATGATAAACCAAAGTACTTCTTGACAGGAAATAGCATAATCAAACACTTGCAAATTAAAAAAGTTAATTTTGAAAGCAACTGGAGAGATATAATGTATCATGTTTAGGGGACACCAGTTCAAATCAGAGGAGATTTTCATCTGAAACCATGGGCTCCAGAAGAAAGTGTTGCAGTACCTCTAAGATGCTGAAAGAAAACAGATGTCAGTCAGGAGTTCTGTACCTGGTAGAAATGATATTTAGGAATGACGGGGATACAAAAACATTGTCTGACAAAGGAAAACTGAAAAACAAACAAATTGTGACTAGTAGAGCTACACTTAAAGATTGGCTAAAAGAATTTCTTCAAACAGGAGGGAAATGATAAAGAATCTTGGAATACCAGGAAGAAGAAAGGAAGGACAGAAAGAGCAGAAACATGAATATATGTCATAGGCCACACTTTTTCTCATGAATTTAATGTCTTATTCGATGATTGACAAAAAAATAACACCACTTGATGTTTAAGGCAATGATATTTAAAAATGGAAAGGTGGACCTCAGTGGAATAGAGATTTCTATACTTGAAAAAAAAATTACACCATTAGACATTAGGTTATGTATGTGTATTTAAATATCCAGAATAGGGCTAGGGATTTAGCGCAGCAGCATAAGCACCTGCCTGGCAAGCATGAGGTTGTGAGTTCAATCCCCTGTACAAAAAAAAAAAATTCCAGAATACAACTATATGCACACATGTATTCAAAAACCTAAAACTAAAAATGTCAAATTGAAATTCTGAGACATAAGTAGTACGCAGGAAGACAAAACAGAGATACAGTGAAGTGAGATTTAGAGGAAACAAATAGAAACAAATTAGAAAAAGGCATATTTATGTAATAATTTCCTTAAATGTAAGTGCCATAAATATGTGAATAAAAAGAATATATAATGAGAGTGGTACAGCAGTTTCCCAGTATGTGTAAGGTCTTCTGTTCAATCCTCAGCATCACAGGAAAAAGATCCAAATTCTCAGAGAGAAAATAAAAGAAAGAAATAAAGCTATTTGAGGACCTACAGGAATAATGAAAGACCCAACATTTGTATCATCCATAGGAAAATATGACTCAACTCTATGCTGCATAGAAAAACTCACTTGAAATCAGTTATATAGGTAGCCTGAAAGGAAAAGGATGGGAAACATGATACCATGCAATCAGTACTACCCATGGTATCTATTAATATCTGATAGGATAGATATTACTAGGGGCAAAGAGTAACATTGCAGAATGATAAAAAACAAAACCCCAGGAATATACAATAGTCCTACATGTGTATACACCAAACAACAGAGCCTCAAAACATATAGAACAAAATTTAATAGAGATGAAAAGAGAAATGGACAAATCCACAATTATAGCCTTTCTCACTGCATGGCTCATATGCTATTTCAACAACAAAAACAACCAAGAGGGCCTAATTAATCCATAGAACAGAAAGGCACTAAAGTCAATTCAATGTTCATCAAGATAGCTCATATCATGGGTCTTAAAGTAAAATGCAATGAATATTAAAAAGTTGAAATCAGCAGAGCATGATACTCCCAGCACTTGGAAGGCTGTAATCCCAGCACTTGGGAGGCTGAGGCAAGATAATTACTGTGAGTTTGAGCCCAGTGTGAGCTACAAAGTGAGTTCAAGGCCAGCCTGAACTGCTTAGTGAGACTGTGTTTCGAAAAGACAAAACAAAAAAGAAAGAAAGAAAGAAATCATACAGAATGGGCTTTCTGATCATAATGGAATCAAACTAGAAAGAACAGAAGGAAAATAAAATCTCTAAAACATGCAAATTAAATATCACACTTCCAAATAATTCTTTTTTCAAAAAGCAAGTCTCAAAAGAAACTTAGAAATGCCTTGAAAGCAATGACTATGAAAGTACTTCATCAAAATCCGTGGAATGCGCTAAATCAGTGTTGAGAGGGAAATTTAGAGCACCGATTATTATATTAGAAATGAAAAAAGATCTAAAATCAATAAATTACAAGCTTATTTCAAGAAATTATAAAAAAAGGAGCAAAATAAACTCAAAACAGAAAATAACAGATTAAAGAGCAGATGTTAATGAAATTGAAAATTAAAAGATAGACAAAATCAATGAAAAAAACCCTTGTCCTTTAAAAAAAATCAGGGAAATGGATAAAATGCTGATAAGACTGACAAAAATGAAACTAGACAAGAAAGAAATTGCTAATATCAGCATGAAAAAGCTGTCACCACGTATTTTGCAACCATTAAAATGTTTTGAAGACTGAAGCTACAGCCTTTGCACTATGCTACATCCCCACCTCTTTTTTATAATTTTTAATTTTGAAGTAGGGTTTTGCTTGTTGTGGGTTGTTTTTGTTTTTTCTTTTTGTGGTACTGGGGATTGAACTGAGGGACTTCACACTGAACTATATCCCCAGGTCTTTTAAAATATCTTTAAAATTTTGCCCAGGTTGGGCTCAAACTTGCAGTTCTCCTGCCTCAGCCTCCTTGAGTGTTAGGATTACACGCATGAGCCACCATGCCTCACTCAAATCATTATGTCTTACAGACTTCAATGTAAAAGTCCCCAACAAAATATTAACAAACCAAATATAAGAATATCTAAAAATATTACATAGGATGTCCAGTGCGATTTATTATAGGTATGCAAGACTTATTCAACACCTGAAAAGCAATCTATCATGACAACAAACATAAGAGAAAAATCATAACATTTACACATGTATGTGTATGTAATATATAAAATACATTTTCATATATGTCAAATGGATTTTTATGTGCTAGCAAAAAATGAGTTTAAATTCTTCTTATAATAATGTTGCCAAATAAAAAATGCTTAAAAATTTACTAAGATCTTTACATTGAAAATGTTGCTGAGATTTTTTTTGTGTGTGTGGCACCAGGGATTGAACTCACTACCTTGCGCTTGCCAGGCAGGCACTTACACTACTGAGCTAAATCCCTGGCCCTGTTGCTGAGATTTTAAAGGCCCAAATGGAGATATGTACTATCTACTACATCTCCATTTCCTGGGTCATAAAACTAAATATTAAGATGGCAGCTTGCTCCAAGATAATTTTTTAAATTTTTATTTTAAAGAGAATAAAACCAAATGAAACAAAACACAATAAAGCAAATCAGAACAGAACAATGCAAGCGATACAGGACTTCAAAACAAGACAACAGGAAATCAACAATGGTTACCATAATGTCTCTTGTTTTCTTCAAAATAGCTGCCTATACCATCATACACAATAAAATCAAACTAAACAAAACAGAACAAAACCAATCAAAACAGAATAAAACCAATCGAAACAAAAGCATTACAGGACTTCAAAACAAGATAACAGGAAGTCAACAATGGCTACCATAATGTCTCTTGTTTTCTTCAAAATACTGTCCATACTATCACACATAATAAATAAAACTAAATAGAATAAAACCAATTAAAACAAAAGAATGAAAGCATTTAGGGCTTCAAAACAAGATGATGGGAAATCAACAATGGCTACCATAATGTCTTTTTTTCTTCAAAATAGTCATCCATACCATCACACATAATAAAATCAAACAAAACAAAGCAGAATAAAACCAATCAAAACAAAAGAATGAGATACACAGGCCACTGCTGGACCAGGACATCCAGAGCCAAGCCTTTCCCCCATGAGTCAGTGCCATCGTGGACTGTCAGGAGAGAGAACTAGCCCCACCCCACTGGAACCAGCACCTTGCGCCAGCTGCTGCCACACCAGGACATCCAGGGCCGAGTCTTTCCCCATGGGTTGCCACTGGCAGGGAGACAGACCCAGCTCCTTCCAGCTCATGTGTTGGCAAACAGGAAATGCCAATCCCCCCTGCCACCCAAGTGACTGGCTGATCCAGAGAAACACAGGCTCTGATGATAGCTATTAAGGTGAAATGCAACTGGATGTCTGTGGTGCTTTGATGTTTCACTGACCTTGCAGGCCTAGGGCCAGTGGTCTGATCATCTACTCAGAAGATAGCAGTATGCAGCACGGCATCTAGGCAGGGTCCCCTTCTGAGGGTGGTAGCCATTGTTGATTCCCAATAATCTGACTCTGAAGTCCTACATTGTTTATCATTTGGTTGGGTTGGATTTTATCCTCTTTTGCTTTGTGTGATTATGTTATGCCCAGTGTCATGAGCAGCTATTTCAAAGATAGTAAGATATATATGGTAGCAATTTTGAATTTACTATTGTCTTGTTTTGTAGTCTTTTATTGTATCCATTGTTTTGTTTTTACTGCTTCTATTCTATTCTGTTCTGTTTGATTTTTACTATGTCTGAAGGTATCTGCAGCTATTTTGAAGACAACAAAAGGCATTATGGTAACTATTATTGATTTTGTAATGTTGTGAAGTCCTGTATCACTTACTCTGGTTTGTTCTGATTGGTTTTATTCTGTTTTATTTTTCTTGGCTTTATCCTCTTTAAAATAAAAAAAAGAAAAGAAAAGAATGAAAGCATAGGACCTCAAAACAAGATAATAGGAAATCAACGATGGTTACCATAATATATTCTGTTATCTTCAAAATAGCTGCCCATACCATCAGACACAGTAAAATCTAACAATACAGAATAAAACCACACCTAAAAAAATTACGAAAATGATACAAAAATTCAAAACAAGATAATAGGAGATTAACAATGGTGACTACTTTCTCTTTTTAGGAGTTTCTTTCCCTATCACTTTCATAATATCTACTGTGCTTTTGGATCCCACTAACTCCCTCAATTTTTTATGTTAGGGAGATAACTTGGTGTTCACCCATTTGAATCCAAACCATTTCACCCATGAGCATGATCTTCAGTTGCACCCATTTACCTACAAAAGCTTCGAGATTATCCTACTTTATAGCTGCGTAGCTTTTCATTGTATGAAAACACTATATTTTTCTTATCTGTCCTGCAGTTAATGGGCAAGTTACCCTTGCTTTTTTCTGGTCTCCTGTCACATGGAACAATTGTTTCTGCTCCTTTGATTGTCAGTCTATGAATTTCCTTTCAAGTTAAATGTGCTTTTTGTATACAGTACATTGATAAATCTTATTTCTTGACCCACTCTCCCTGTGGTTCTTCTTATTGGTGAATTGAGGCCATTCATCTCATTAATGGTTCCAACCAGCATGCATTGGTTAATCTTTTCCATGCTATCCTCCTGCTGTTGGCTCTCCACTTTTCCCCTTCGTTCAATTGCCTGTCCTTTTTCGCAATCTCCCTTTACTGCTGTTCCTAGACCCATGGTCATCTTTATCTCTCTTTAGCATTTCCTTCAGTGCTCTCTGTAGCATTGGTTTGGTGGTCATGAATTCCTTCAGTTGTTCTTTGTCATGGAAGTATCTTATCTTTCCATCAATTTTGAAAGATAGTTTTGCAGGGTACATCAATCTGAGTTGGAAGTTGTTTTCTTTCAGTATTTGAAATACTTCACTCCAAACTCTTCTTGACTTGATGGTTTGTGTTGAGAAGTCTACTGTGATTCTGAAGGGTTTTCCTTTATAGGTGATCTGTTTCTTTTCTCTAACAATCTTTAAAATATTCTATTTGTGTGTTAAATTTCTGGGATCTTGATTATTATATGTCTGGGTATAGATTTATTTTGATTATGGCTAGTTGGAGTTCTATATGCCTCGCTTATATGTGTATGCCAGATCCTTTCCCCATGTTTGGGAAGTTTTCTGCTATTAATTCTGTAAATAGTCTTTTTATGTGATTTGTGTTGACCCCTGCTTTTTCGCTGATACCTATCACTTTTAAATTATTTTTCTTGGCATTGTCTTGCAGCCATTAAATTGTTATTTCCTGGTTCCTTGTTATTTTTAAGAGATCTTTCCTTTCACAGTTGCTAGCTGTGATCATGTTTCCAAGGTCTGAAAGTCTATCTTCAGTCTGTTTCAAGCAGTTTTGCCAGCTTTCAATGGACTTTTTAATTTCCTGGATATCTCTGAATCTGTTTCATGCACTGTAATTTCTTCCTATATTGTTCATTCAATGTTTCCATCATATTCCTATGCTCCTCTTTTTTAATCTATGTCTTTTTTTTTTTAATGGTCTTTTAGAGACAGGGTCTTGCTATGCTATGCACTTCAGGCTGACCTTGGGCTCATTTTGTGGCCCAAGCTGGTCTGGAACTTGCAATGATCCTCCTGCCTCAGCTTCCTGACTGCTGGGATTATAGGAGTACACCACCATGCCCAACTCTATGTCTTCCTTAGATATGCTCAACAATTCTTTCATTATGTTTGTGATTTCTTCTTTTACCTGAAATATTATTTCTGATCTGACTACTTTTACAGTCTCATGAAGTTGTTTCCTTACTTCAGTTGCTATGGTCTCGGAGATTTCAGGTACATGACTTCCATTTTCTTCCATGTCTGTACTTCCCAGACTTGTTCTGTGTGGGATAGAGGTCTGAGATTGCCTTTTGCTCCTATGTCTTGACATTTTCCTGGGTTCCTCCCAACAAGCCATATGTGGGGTCCCAGGCAATTCCCATATTAGCTTCTCCTCTGCAGTGTAGGGGAATGGGACAGGCACCTGCGTTTCTCTGAACCCAAGTTCCCAGGGAGGTAGCAGGGTGTGGAGTGGGCTTCTCCAGACCTGTGCAGCTACACCGAGGCTTCTCCAATGGCAAGGGGTGCATGGTGGTGGGGCTGCTTCTTCTCTCACTCTGCATGTCTACACTGAGACTCCCATGATGGCAGGGATATGCTTGTCTGATTCTCCCAGTGGGCGCTGGCTGCCTGAAGGAAGCAAGGGTCTCCAATGGTGGCCTGTGAGAGCAAGGGACATATCTGGCTGTTTCTCCTTGCCCACGCTGGTTACCTCAGGAAGGCAAGCTTTCCAGAAGTGGCAATGGGAATGCATGGGTGGATCTGGCTGTGTCTCCCTGACCGTGTTGGCTGCCTGCAGGAAGCAAGCTTTCTGATGGTTGCAGCGGCATGCAGGAGCAGTTCAGGCTATGTCTCTCTCTCCAAGATGATCTGATTCAAGAAAATCCAAGCTAAATTTTAGTCATCTTTTAAAATAGAAATTGACAGAACAGAGTTTAAAATTAAATGCAGAGTCTATAATCCCAGCACTCAGGAGGCTGAGGCAGGAGGATTGCAGCAAGTTCGAGGCCAGCCTGGGCTACAAAGTGAGTTTGAGGCCAGCCAGCAACTACATAGTGAAAGCTTGTCTTGAAAAGACAAAAAAACAAACAAACAAACAAACAAAAAAGGTAGATACAGAAAACTTAGATTGACAATCAAGAGTGTCTTCATCAAGTTTTACTCTAATTATTGTTAATATAACATGTGCTTCTTGAAGAAAGGGACCATGTCTTAATCATCTGTGTATCCCTTAACGCAAGCTCAGATATTTTTAGTAAAACATGTATAACTAGTTAAAAAATAGTATCCACTTTGTGTTTATATACTTTGATGTGAGAAACGAAGAAAGACTGGGTATCTCAGTCTTTGACAGGAGGGCAGGATGCTGTGGTGATAACATTAGGAATGCAGCCTGTTTCTTTTCTCTTTCCAAGAGCAAGGTCCAGAACCTTGGTCCTGTGGTTTCTGTTGAACACATGGGGACTTCTCCTGAGGTTAGTCAGTGAGATTGGTTTTACATCAAGGAATTACTTGGAGTCTGGCTTCAGCCAATCCTAGATTTAATTATTCATGGCAAATATTGCTTGCCAATTGATGTCTTAGTTTATATTGACCCTGATGATTCTGGGCTTCGATTGTTTGCGCCCTCTTTTCCTTTAACACTGTTACTGTGTACTGTATCACTCAGCTCTCCCAGGTGAGACATGGATCTCCTTTGAATATTTACAGTAAACTCCTTAGTTACGGACATCAGCTCGTGGATTTTACTCTTTGCCAGTTCTCTAATACTTCATTGTTAATACACAATCCCTGTGGACATTAACAGATTATATCAACCTAAAGGGCTATCTACTTTGTCTTAATGGAAGTTGAAAATTGGTATTGGTTTATGTTTGTATACTCCAACTACCACAAGTTGTTTATTTTGGGATGAAATTTGGTCCAGTTTAGTGTTCACTGAAGCTATGCATAATGGCTTTTGAAATCGTCTGTTTTTTATTGTTTATCTCCTAGAAACTTGATCACACACTGATGAAGTCATCCCTGCCTGTTTTTCCTTCCATTAGGTCATCATTAAAGACAGCACTAAATTAAGTAAAAAAAAAAAAGAAGCTTTTTTCCATTCAGGGTAAAACAAGACATTTCTGTTTGGTTTTCTGGGTTCTGCATTCTTACATTTTATGACTAAGAAGATTTAGACAGGGTCAAGGTGATGCAAAATAAATAATCTATTTAGATAAACCTATCCAACAATGTCTATTATGTGCTAACTTTGTACAAGACATAAAGCACAGGAATAGAGTTATGAGATTCAGTCCCACAGGTGACATCTACAGGTAGATGTATGATCGACAGGTAGCATCCAACCACACCACAGATGTGGAGCATCTGTGACATACCACATTAAGTGCTCTGAGTGTCACAAGAATGAAAAAATAAAGTTACCAGGTACACATGCAAATTATCAAAGATATATATATGATAAAGGTCAATAAGAGGTCTAAACTCATCCTATGGAACTGTGATATTAACCCTATTGAAACTGCAAGGAAAGGAGCCATACGATTGGTCAGACCCTAGGAGATATTATTGGGGAACATGGTATTCGAACTAGACTTTAAAGAATGGGAAGCAATTTCCTTGGGAAGGAAGGATATGCCATGTGGATGAAACAGTACAAACTAAGGCCTAGAAATCAGACAGCTGTGGGCTTTCTGTGTGGCCTTCTTGTCAACTAGCATTCAGAATGCCAGCTGCTTCTTTTGCAATGGTAAAGAAATATGAAGCGCTTGATAGGTTTGCCTAGGAGTTATCTCTGTACAGGAGTCATGTAGTGATTGCTTGTTTGAGCAAATATTCTTTTCCAAAGCATAGCATACTCAGTAGAACTAACCATTTGTAAAAATTTCGCCTTGCACACATATATTGGGTATGTATCTTTTGTCTGTTGAACAAGGTTGAGGGAGTTAGGGCATGATGCTACTTTGACCTATACAGAATCTTGTTATGTTGGGCCACAGACAAAGGGCTTCCCCAAAATGAAGTTTAAAAACTGTGTTTGATACAGTAACCACCTTTGAGAATTGTGACAGCCAAAGTTGGAAGAAATCTTAGTGACATTCAACTCTTACACCTGCATTCTCTTTAGGAGGAAAATGTGTCTTTAGGAGGAAAAAATGACTTGTTCATGACTTCTGTACAAGTTTCACAAAGAACCTGATCTCAAGTTGAAGATCCTCAAATTTCAGTTTAATTATTATCCATATCAGAAGGGAGAAGACTTTGATGAATAACATCAACTCACTATACTTGAACTTGGAATGTGATTTTAATATCAGCTGTATGTTATTTGCATGTAATTTAAAAGGAAAGGTAATCTATTAAACATTATCTGGCTTAAGCTAATGTTAATTAGTTTGCAAATTCCAAACTCACTCTTCAGGTATGACTATTAGGGATGGGGAAGAAATGTTAATAGGGTTGCACTGAGTAAAAAGTAGATGTGAACACTAATGTGCAATACTTATGAATACTTGCAGTGTCCCAAGATAATAGCCCACATATTTCTTTTTTTTTTTAAAGAGAATAAAACAAAACAAAACAAACAGAACAGAGTTAAACACAACAAAGCATTTCAGAACAGAACACTGCAAGCAATACAGGTCTTCAAAATATAATAATAGGAGATTAACAATGGCTACCCGAGTGTCTCTTGTTTTCTTCGAAATGGTTGTTCATACATTCACACACAATAAACTCAAACAAAACAAAATAACATAAAGCCAGATAAAACAAAAGAGTGAAAGCATAACCGGCCCTCAAGTCAGACAAGAAATCAACAATGGTTACCTTAATGTCCTTTGTTTTCTTCAAAAAAGCTGTTCCTATCTTCTCACATATTACAATCAAATAGTAGAAAACAGACTTAGACCAATCAAATCAAAGAATAAAAGCATTATTGGACTTCAGAACCTTTTCCCCACATTTATTGGGGATTTTGTATCTTTTTCAGTCTTTCAGTTTCTTACACTAGGGAGGTGATGCAATGTTTACACATGTGAGTTTGATTTATTTCACTTATGAGTATGGTCTCAAGTCACATCCATTTACCTACAAAAGCCTCAATGTGATCCTTCTTTATAGCTGAATAGTACTCCATTGTATAAAAGTACCACATCTTCTTTATCCATTCCTCAACTGATGGGCATTCGGGTTGTTTCCAAGATTTTAGCCCATATATTTCATCTCGATCCTGATAATAGCATTCTGAAATAGATAATGTCATATCTATCTTATGTTTAGGGAAATTAGCACGCAGTGAATTAGCTTGACTAAGGTCAAGCTAATGAGTAAGTAGAGGAACTAGGCAATGTGGCTCAAGTACAAACCCTCACATGCTAGGCTAAGCACAGTGTGGTAATAAAGGTGACTGTTTCACAAATTAATCCATATACGATGTTTACCTCAATGTCTAACACATAGTAAATACTCAATAAATGATAAAAATTATTATTGGAAGATGAAGTTACTTGTCTAGAGTATTATGTAGATAGGTGACCAAAGACAGTCACATGTTTAACTTTTAAGATAATGTAATTCATTGTTGTTTTGTTTAATTTTTGTTTCAGAAATCTTAATTTACATTTTCCCAGGCCAAGAAAAATAAAATTGGGTTCCACATTAAACATGTACAAAACTAAAGTTAACAAGGATAAGTCCTTCAGTTGCCATGAATTCCAGCGAAATGTTACACCTATGCTCAGAGCTGCTTTCTTCACAAAAGCCCAATGGTGGAAGTAACTCACATCCATTATGGATAAAGGAATACACAAAATGTGCTATATCCATACAATAAATTATTCTCAAACTTTCAAAAGAAAAACAACTCTGGTACATTCTACAGCATGGTGCACCTGGAAAATATCAAGTGAACTATACCAGTTCAAAAGAACAAATACTTCATGATTCCATTTATATGAGCTACCTACAGTGATCAAATTCATAAGAGACAGTAGAATGGGGATTACTGCAGGCTGTTTGGAGAGGAGAAAAGGTAGTTCTTTTTTATTGAGAGCAGAGTTTCAGATTTATAAGATGAAAAAAAAGCTCTGGAGTTAATGGTGGCGATGGTCACCCAACAGTGTAAATGTAGTTAAGGACACTGACTTACACAAATAAAATGGTTTAAATTCTATATTGTGTATATCACAATTAAAAAAACTTATGCAGAGAGATTAAAATTTTGCACATTCAACCAAAATGCCAAGGGCTTCCCAGTCACCATAATAAAAATGAGGCATTTTAAAAAACAGAAAGAAGCCATTTTAATTTCAACAAATTGTGAGTGTTTCTTGATAAAAATTTTGTTTTAAGTATTGAAACATATTAATTAGAGTCTTCTGTATACAGAAAATGTCAAGTGCTGTGTTTTAATGATCCTTTTCTCTGTTGTTTTTCTGATATTCTCATTCCAAAAACCTAACTCTCCTCAGAGAGAATCCGACTCCCTGATAGCAGGCGAATGATTTTTATAATTTATTCAAAAATCTGAGCGAGCCATGGGAGGGGAGGTTATAAGGAGGTGAGATGCTTTTATCTTAGAGAAAATGTATTTTAGAAAAAACTGGATTTTTCATTCCCTTCTAGAAAAAGGGATGAGCAACCATGCTGGGCACTTTGTATTTGTTGTTGCATTTACTTCTTACAGCACAGATATATATACATGTGCATATATGGTGAATTGTACGAGAGTCAAAGGATTTTCTCTTTCTTCATTTCTAGTGAGGAAGGAGGCTGCTGCCTCATTAGTCAGGGAGCTGCTTTCGCCGTGGGAAGAAATCAAGAGAGGGAGAGACCCAGTTGTTATATGCTCAGTACATCAATATTTTGGGCAAATAGTTATTTGTTTGGGGAGCTGGCCTGTGCACAGCGGGGTGTTCAGCACATTCCTGGGGCCCACATGAGGAGCAAGATACACATATTAAAGGTTTAGACTTGGAGGCAACAGGGAAGCAAGACTAGAGAGGGGACAGAGCTGGGCGTTGAGGACAGTGTGGGTAGGAGAGAGAACAGGGAATTATGGATACAGAATGAGGGAAGACTTGAAAGAATTTTTAAGAAGTTATCAGTTAACAGTGAAATTTCCCCTTGGTAATTTTCTTGAACATTTGAATCAAGGTTTGAGTTGCCCTCAATTCAGTATTCTATCTAATTATTGTTGCTTTGAGTGATTGTGAGTTGAAACTGGACCACAGGGCAAGGTGTGTGTTAGATTTCACCTTAGTTTCTCTTATTTAGTTGAAAAGAAAGGTTTGTGCCAATATTGTTTGGTCAATATCACCTTGTACCCTGAGTAATTGCTCTGAAGATAACAATATGCAATGTATTAATTATTGTTACTCTCCTATTATCTTGTTTTGAAATTCTATTTTAGTTTTTTTTCTTCTTTTTATAATAATCATAAAAAAAAGAGACTATGCTGCTGGCTGGGCATGGTGGTGCACATCTGTAATCCCAGCACTCTGGAGGCTGAGGCAAGGGATCACTGTGAGTCTGAGGCCAGCCTGGGTTACAAATGGAATTCAAGGCCAGCCTGAACTGCATAGTGAAACGCTGTCTGAAAATGACAAAAAAAAATTATGCTGCAGCCAGTCTCTCTGTGTCCTCTTCTCTTTACTACTATTGTATTGTTATTGATGAGGCAAAATCCTGTAAACTTCAAAAAAAAGTTCTCCTTCTGAATATTCAGTAGGGGTTGCAGGGTGTACAGTGTAGGAGTTAAAAGAACTGGCAGCCAGCCAGACAGGGTGCTCAAGTTCCACCCCTGCAACCTGCTGAGAAATCGTAGGACTGACCCTGATCCTGTTTCCTCACCTGGGAAGGAAGAGAGCAGGGGTCTCCCAAATCCTAGAGCTGTGGTGAGAAGTCAAGCAGAACCATGGGAAATGCAGAGGTAGGGGCAGCACCCAGGGTGCATTAGTAAATGGGAGCCAGTATTTGTTGGATTGAATTGTTACCTATGAAGTCATTGGTTTATTATTTTATTTGTTTTTTAATGGGGAAAATCAAACTCAGGACCTTGTGCATGCCCTGGCTGTATTATCAGCTTGTAAAACAGGCCTCTGGCACTTTTCTGGGCTCATAACTACTTTCAGAAGACTTCTTTTGGAAGTCAACATGGACAGGAGAATACTTGTGTCTCCTCAACTTTTTGGAAAGAGGTATGTGTTAATAGACAAGAAAATGAATAAATGTATCATATATCAAAATATCAGCAAAAGTGGAGCGTGGTGGCTCCTGTCTGTAATCCCAGCACTCGGGAGGCTGAGACAGGAGGATCATTGTGAGTTCAAGACCAGCCTGGGCTACAAAGTGAGCTTGAGCCAGCCTGAACGGCATAGTGAGACCCTGTCTCAAAAAGACAAGGGCTGGGGATTTAGCTCAGTGGCCTAAGCGCCTGCCTGGCAAGCACAAGGTAATAAGTTCAATCCCCAGTGCTGAAAAAAAAAATAAAATAAAATCAGCAAATAAAACAAAAGAAGAGGCCCTACCTGATTTTCAACCTCCACCCAAGGCTGGACGTAACTGTAGAATCAAGGCAACAACCCACTAAGACCGAGCTTTTATGCAAACCTTTGTCAGTGACAGCCGAAACACACCAAGTACACTTGCAAGCTTGGATGGTGTAACTCTGTGTTCCCATGGCTGATTGGTCCCCCTCTGAGAGCTGCACAGATATTATTTCTGAGGATCAGAACCCTCAATGCCTGCAGTTCCTCCCACTGCCTGGAAAGGACGTGAAGGTGGTCTGGGGCTAGAGCAGCTAGGGCTGGTCTGGCTCCAGGTTAGATGGAGAGTGAGGTTAGGCTGGCCTCTGCCTCACTTGTATGCCCCAGGCTCTCCTAACTCTGTGTACTTCTCAGTCGCTAGACCCGATGAGTGTACCAATTGTGGAGAGAAATCTACGCACCTAAATAAAGCTACAGCACTAAGAGATACAAAATGGGCAAGAATTGTGGGGCACATATGATATATGAGTTCTGGGGAACTGGAGTTCTCATGACAACAGAGAGGTCTGAGGGCTGATCAGCTGGCATTGTATGCCCAGGGCAGGCAGTTTTTAGGTGGAGAAAAGGATCAAGCATTTGGTTAAGAATTGTCTAACTGATTATGACAGGCTCTATCCCAGTATCATGAGGGCAACTGGGCAGAATATGGTTGGAAAAGTGTTAGAACTGGCCTTAGGGCTTTTTTTAGTATTTGGGATCAAATTCATGACCTCACACTTGCCAGGCTGGTGCTTACGCCACTGAGCTAAATCCCCAGCCCTAGACTTAGGGCTTTTTAACCTTTTCAACATGAAGTCTTTGAAGGTGTAACATGGGTGACAGAAATAAAAACAGGAATGTAAAATGGTGCAGCTGCTATAGAAAATGGTTTGGTGATTATTGTTAAGCATAGAATTAACCATATGATCAACAATTCTACTTGTAGGTATATACTACAAAGAACTGCAAATAAGTCTTCCAACAAAAATTTGTACACAAACATTCATGGAAGAATAGCCAAAAGGTGGAAACAACTCAAATACCCATCAACTGATGAATGGATAAACATATATGCTAGGTCCATTTAGAGGAATATTATTCAATCATAAAAACAGATGAACTTTGAAAATATACTAAGCCAGAGAGCAAGACAAAAAGGTCATATATTATTCCATTTATATAAAATTCTCATAATAGGCAAATTAGCAAGACAAAATGGTCATGTATTACTCAATAATAGCAAGACAAAAAGGTCATATATTATTCCATTTATATAAAATACTCATAATAGGCAAATCCAGAAAGCAGATTAATGGATGCCAAGAAGGAGGAAGGAGGGTGGGGGAGTGAATGATTCAAAGGCATAGGATTTTCTTTTAAAGTGATGATATGTTTCCGACCTAGATAGAGGCAGTGGCTACACAGCATATGAATGTATTAAACACCAGTGAGTTGGATATTTGAAAATGGTTAAAATGATGAATTTCATGTTTAATGCATTTTATCATAGCTTTGAAGAAGCAGATTATCTGAAAGACTCCCTTCTCAAATGTTGGCAACATGGATGATGGGGGAATGTGATGTTTGCCTAAGCTAAAAGAAAAGTTAAAGAAGAAAATTAGAAGTTAAAAATTTCAGAATGAAATCTGTCAGTGTCCCTGCAATTTATTATTATTATTACTATTATTATTTTTGTACCAGGAATCAAACTCACAACCTCACACTTGCCAGGCAGGCACTTGTGTCACTGAGCTATATCCCCGGCCCTATTATTTTAAAATTAAAATTAAATATAATTAAATTTATTATTTTATTTTAAGGCCATCTAAAACAGATCTGATCATACCAAAGTATTTCCACAAATCTACACAATGTATCTGTTGGTAATTTATCTACATAGCCAACCCTCTATATAAACACACATAGAAAAACTTCCTCATATAGTAATTTCTGAATGGTTCAATTCTAGTGATGAAAATGAGCTTTCTGCTTACCTTGTCGCATTGTTTGGGTTGCTTATAAAGAATGCACATCATTTTTGTTTGGTCTTCAGTGGCGTGAGAGAGAAAAGAGAGAGAAAACAGAACGCAAGAAAAAGACCTTTACTGAGGGCACGAGAGGGCTGCCCAAGATATGCAAACACTCTCTGGAAGCTTCAGGAAAAGAACCGTGGGCTTTATTTGGAATTTGACAGGGGCGGAGTTAAAGGGGCGGGCGGAATGACGTATTGACAGCTGATTGGAGGAGTATTGGCTCGTGAGTGCGCGCATGCGCAAAGCCGGAGGTTCGACTGTTGGGTTCATAAGAACGCAGGAGACGCTGTCCAGTGCCAAAGGGAGGCGCTGTCCAGAGCCATGTTAACCCGCACACGGGAAAAACCTGTCGATTTTTATAAACATTGTTTGATTTTTCTTACATTAACCAACTACCAAGGAAGCAAAGAAAATGAGATGTAATGACACTTCATTCTGGGAGAAATGCAGTCGTTTAATTTCTTCCTTGTACTTTCTTGGGTTTTTTTTTTAAATTCTGAAAGTAATAGTTTGAACATCATAAAACTTAAAGGAAACATTCAGGAGTTTGCCCAGTATCCAAACCACTAGGAGTGGAGCTGGCTAGGGCTCCACTTCAGATTTGCTTGCCTCCAGATCTCCATTCTCAGCCTTGAGTTCATCTTGCCATAAGCAGCCTGGCTTTGTTTTTCAAAAATTCAGTCTCGGTGTAATTTCCCCTGGATTCCAAGTGCTGACTGAGTCCTACATCTGTCCTTCTAAACGCCAACACTGCAGAGGAGGACATCGTTAGTACTTCCTCTGAAGAACGCATTCCAGCTCCAGGAAGTGGTCCACCTACTCCCAAATGCCCAGGGAGGCCGCGCCTGCTGCGCACAGGCGCAGACGGGAAGCCTCGCACAGCAACTGTGAGAGCGAAGCCGCTGGGGACTGAGATGCCCACTCCAGGCAGGGCTTCGTGGTGTTTGTTTATCCATTTACTCCCTGTTTACTGAGTTCCTGGGAGCTGCAAATCTTCACTCACAGTTGTCAGTAATGTTCTCCCTGAGACAATTTTTTTTTCTTCATGCAAGAAATAGAAGCCAACTTAAGTTAAAAAGGAAACGTTATTATAGAAATACTGGATAGTTACAGGCTTCAAACACAGAAAGACATCTGAAACTTAGATATAACAATGATCTAAAGTCAGATGGTCTGGGTTTGACGAGGGGAGCCTGCTTCCTGTTACTGAGTGATTTACTTAACCGCTCAGTGGGCGCATCTGTAAAGTTGGAATCACAGAAGCTTCCTCACAGGTAGGCCTGGGCATAAAGCAGGTGACACATGCGAGGAGTTAGCTCAGTACTTGCTATTTAGTAAGCACTCAAACACGTACAGCTCCTTGAATTCTTGTGATGACAATAAATTAGTGAATACTTAATTTCTTAACGTTTCAGTCTATGTTCTTAAGAATGATCATTTAGTCCTACAGATTTTGTATGTCCTGGTCTAACTTCAGGGGAAAAAGTAACTTGATATTCACTTATCTCCAAATGAAAAATTTTTTAAAAATTAAAATTTATATTAAAATTTTTATTAGTACACTTTGGCAGTACATACTGATTACACGTACATAACACATTTAATTCTTTTTACTTTCTCTTCTCTTTCCCTCCCTACCCTTGACCCTCATCTCTTGGTCCTCTTCCCATTTGAAAATATCTTTCTGGCTTCTTATTATCTATCTTTTATTTTGCTCCTTATCTATACTTTAGGTTTCTCATATAAGATATGAGATATTTAAACTTGTGGGTTTTATTTATTTTACTTAACATAGTCTCAGGGTGCATCATTTTCCTACAGATGACTCAAATTTATCTTTCTGTATGGCAGAGTAGTACTCCACTGTGTATAAATACCATATTTTCTTTACCATTTATCTAGTGCTGGACAGATGTATAGAAACATCCAAGATTATGAATTGTGCTGTTATGAACATGGGTATGCTGTATCACTGTAATATGATGACTTTAATTCTTTTGGGAAGATTCCTAGAAGGGAACTAGCTGGGTCAAATGGGATTTCTAATTTTAGTTTTTTGAGGAATGTCCATATTGATTTCCATAGTGGTTGTACTAGTTTACATTTCCACCAACAATGCAGATTTCTACTCACAATCCATTTTCCCCTGCAGCATTTTTTATTATTTGATTTCTTGATGAAAGCCATTCTTTCTGGAGTAAGATAGAATATCAGTGTTGTTTTAATTTGCATTTCTCTAATGGCCTCTAACGTTGAACATTTTTTCAAGAGTTTATTGACCATTTGCGCTTCTTTTTTGAGAAGTGTCTTTTCATTTAAGTAGCCTAATTTTTGACTGGGTCTTTTATTCATTTATTTATTTATTTTTATTTTTTTTGCAGCACCAGGGATTGAACTCATGACCTTGTGCTTGCCAGGCAGACGCTTAGGCCGCTAAGCTAGATCCCCGGCCCTTGTGTTTTTGAGACAGGATCTCACTATGCTGTTCAGGCTGGCCTTGAGCTCACTTTGTAGCCCAGGCTGGTCTCGAACTCACAATGATCTGCCTGTTTCAGCCTCCCGAGTGCTGGGATTACAGGCGTGAGCCACCACGCCCGGCTTGGGACTTTTATTTTAGAGAGGGTACTTTTTAAAATTCTTTATACTTTCTAGTAATAGGTACTTTGTCTAAGGAATAGCTGGCAAAATATTTTTCCCATTCTGTAAGTTGTCTCCTCACTCTGTTGGTTGTTTCCTTTGCTGTTTGGAAGCTTTTTAATTTGACATGATTCAATTTTTTTGATTTTTGGTACTATTTCTTATGCCATTAGGGTTCTGTTCAGATAGTTTTTACCTACCCTTGTCTTCAAAGGTTTTACCTATTTTATCTTTCAGCAGGTTAAGTATATCTGTGTTTGATCCATTTTGATGTTAGTTAAGTACATGGTGAGATACATGGGTCTAGATTCATGGATAGCCAAATTTCCCAGCACCATTTATTAGAGGTTCTCATACCTCCAGTGTAAGTTTTTGGACCTTTTGTCAAAGAGCAGATGGCTGAATGTGCCTGGGGTTGTTTCTGCATCCTTTATTCTATTGATTGATCCACATGTCTATTTTTATGCCAGTACCATGTTGTTTTTATCACTGTAGCTTTGAACTATAACTTCAAATCTGGGATTGTGATGCTGCCTGCTTTCCTTTTGTTGTTCTGGATTGCTTTTTCTCTTCTGCATCTCTTTTGGTTCCATATGAATTTTAAGACTATTTTTTCTATTGCTGTGAAGAATGTTCTTGGAATTTTGATTGGAATTAAATTAAATATGATCCCTTTGGTTATATTGGTTCTGTCTATCCAGGAACAGGGAATGTCTTTCCATTTTCTGTTCTTTTCAACTTCCTTTTTGAGAGTTCTATAGTTGTATATACCTTTCATTTCCTTGTTTAGGTTAATTCTTAAGTATTTAATTTTTCTTGATGCTACTGTGAATGATACTGTTTGTTACGGTTTGTATATAGATGGCCCCCCCAAGCCTCATGTAGTCATAGAAGCGGCTGAATCTAGCAATTATGATTGACTCCTTGTCTAGTGCTGGGATTGGCGGTGTGAGTTCTGCACCCACCCAGGGGTGGAGCTGACATACAATATAAGGTCGGAATGGGGGCGTGTTTCCTCTTTTTGGCATGATTTGCTCTTGCCGCTTGCAGCCGCCATGAACGGCTGCCCCCTTTTGCTCTGGCTGCTGCCTTGAAGTGTTGCCCCAGTGCCATGCCACTCTGCTTTGGAGCCAGCTGATTATGGACTGAAATCTCCAGAACTGTAAGCTAAATAAACCTTTCCTTGCTTCACTTTGGGCATCAGGTGTTTGTCTCAGCAACGAGAAAAAAGTAACCAAGACATTGTTTTTGTAACTTCTTTCCCAATGATTTCATTATTGGTGTATAGGAGCACTATTGATTATTGTGTGTTGATTTTGTATTCTACTACACTGATGAAATTGGGTATTATTTGTAGTAGTGTTTGGTAGAATTTTTTGAGTCTTCTGTGTAGAGGATCATGTTATCTGTAAATAATCATAGTTTGAATTCTTCCTTTCCCATGTATATCTTTTTCTTTTTTTCCTCTTGCCTGATGGTACTTGCGAAAATTTGAGTGCTTTGTTGCACAGGAGTGGTGATAGTGGACGTCCCTGTCTTCTTCTTGATTTTAGAAAGAAAATTTTCAGTTTTCCTCCACCTAATATGATACTGATAGTAGGTTTGTTATAAGTGGCTTTTATCAGTTTGAGGTCCTTCTACACTTATTTTCTTCAGGGTTTTTGTGATGAACGGATACTAGATTTGGTCAAGACTTTTTCTGCATCTATTTAGATGACTATGTGATTTTTGTCCTTGCTTCTATTTATGTGATTTATTACACTTATTGCATATGTTGAACTATCCTTGCATTCCTGGGATGAAGCCTACTTGGTCATGTTGTGTGATCTTTTTGATGATTTGTTGATTTCTGTTTGCCAGTATCTCATTAAGAATTTTTGTATCTGCATTGATTAAAGAGATTGGCCTGTAGTTCTCCTTTTTGGTTGGACTCATGTTTGGTTTTGGAATTAAGGTGATTTACTCTGTAGATATCTATTAAGTCCACTTTTTCAAAGGTATGGCTCAACTCCAATATTTGTTGACTTATGTCTAGTTAATTTGTCCATTTTTGATCTTAGGGTATTGAGCTCCTCCACTATAATTGTGTTTATATTTATGTCCAGTTGTGTTTATTTTATGAAGTTGGGTGTGCTGGTGTTTAGTGCATATATATCTATAATTGTTATCTCTTCCTTTTGAATTGTTCTCTTAACCAATAGGTAGTGACCTACTTTGCCTCTTCCGATTAGTTTTGGCATAATGCTCACTTTGTCTGAAAATAAGATATCTACTCCTGCATATCTTTAGGATCCTATTGTATGAAATATTGTTTGCCATCCTATGATTTTTAGTCTATGAACTTCTTTTTGGATTAAATGTGTTCTTTTATACAGTATACTGTTGGGCATTTTTTAAATATATATATGTATAGTCTGCCAAACTGTGTCTTTTGATTGCAGAGTTGACACCATTCACGCCATTAACGTTGAGAGTTGCTACTGAAAAATATTGACTTACTCCTGTCATGGTATTATTTTCCTGTTGCTAATTCCTTTTTTCCTTCTTGCTTTACAGCTCACCCTACCTGATGTATTCTTTCCACTAGACTTTTTGGTTTTATTGGGTACATTGTTCTTTCCAGGATATTCTTGACAATTGTTTGGAGTTTTGGCCTGGTGGTTATGAATTTCTGAAAGTGCTGTCTGTCATGGAAAGACTTTATTTCTCCTTAATTTTGAAAGATTGTTTTAAAGATACATTAGTCTGGGTTGGAGAGAACTTTTTGGCGGGGAGAGTTTAAAACATTTCACTCTAAACTTTCTTGACTTTTAAGGTTTGTGTTGAGACATGTACTGCAATTTTTTTTTTTTGTACCAGGGATCATACTCATGACCTCACACTTGCCAGGCAGGCACTTATGCTGCTGAGCTACATCCCTGGCTCTGCTGACTTTCTTTAACAGCTTTTAAGATTCTGTCCTTGTGTTGGACTTCTGGGATGTTGACTATGATGTGTCACAGCAAAGTTCTTTTCTGATCATTGCTATTTGAGGGCATATATATCCTAATTTATCTGTGTGTTAATTTTGGGAGGGTAGGTTCCAGTGTAATTGGCACAACACTCAGTTCTCCAGTAATGAAATGCAGTGTTGTTGATGACATAAAGAGAAACCAGAAGAGTGGCATAGAGCAAAAACCAATTAACAATAACTAGAGCATCCTGTTAATAGCAATAAAATCAGCAACAATACTAATAGATTCAAAGACAAGCTGGATTCAAAACAATAAGAACCCACAAAAGCTACCACTGTACCATCCCTAACAATAGAAAAAAAATATTAAAATAATGATATAGACACAAGTATAAACCAAATATTGCCATGCAGTAAATATCTACTAAATGTAACAACTATGCCACCATTAAAATAGAAATGGATTAAACAATAATAGCACACAGTCAACTAAATATCTAAAGATTAATAAAGCTTAGTATTGCTAATAAAGATGAGATGGTGAGGAAATTATTTAAAATAATTAAAATTTGAAAAATAGAAAAAGAAGGATGAGAAAGAGGAGTGAAAAGTGAGATAAAGATTAAGGAGTAAAAGAAATTTAGTAGAATTAGATAAAAGTAACAGAAAAGAATAGTCAAGCAAAAGAAGAAAAAACAGAGAACGAAAGAAAGAAAAAATAACAATAAAAAACCTCCCCTAGCCCCCAAGAAAATAGTGAAGAAAAAGAGAAATGTATTAAAAATTTTCTGTATGTTTTTAAATGTGTGGTTTCTTTCCAGGTTCTGCTTTATTGTAATATGTGAGAAGAATAGTGAGTCTCTACTAAGTCCTACTGTACTTTGTTTCCATACTCGCTTTTTTGGTGTGTGAATGCTGAGTCCTGGCCATCTTTTTCTGCTGGGTGCAGTTGATCAATGCTGTCTGCCTTAGGGCTGCATTCACTCCAGTTGTTCCCAGTTTCTGTGTCCCTCTGTGTGTTCAGGTCATTACTTTCTTTGCCTACCTAATGGCCTTGGGTCTGAGGTGACCCTTGCTCCAGAGGTCCCTCTATCTGTACAACCCAGCTGTGGCAACTGCTCAAATGGAGGTGTATCTTTGATTATGTTGGTCGACGGAGAAAGAAAATAGACTGTGCTGCATGTAAGGGATTGAATTTGGTGGGGAAGGGACCAAACAGTCCACTGAACTTTATGCCAGCACTTTCAGACTAAACTCCTGCTGAAAACCACACACTATTGGCCTGACTTCTTGCCATGGAAGGCAGAACCCTGTGCCCTTCCTGGCCTGAGTTTAAACTTCTTAGGGCTTCTGTATCTAGCCTCTGCCCCCTCTGTGACTGCCTCTTGTGGCTGTGTCCAAACCAGTCACTGTGGTAGGGTGACCCCAGAAACCCTGAAGTGTTGTTGTTTTGTATTTGTTTTATAGCTTGGTCTTAAACAATTAACTTGTTTCCTAAATGACTCTTGATTAATCACTCTCTAGTATGGTTGGGGCTGCACTGCATTTTTTCTCCAACTTTAGTCTGCCCAGTGTAGACCATTACTTTCAGAGGAAAATCCTATGCTGTTTTTTCAGTTTACAATAACAGTGGGCTTTTATTGGAGTTAGCACTGCTGGCCCTGAACACTGCTTCTCCTCAAGCTGTCAACTCTCTCCAGGCTGATCTTGTGTCAGTGGACACAGGTTCCCTTCCTTGAGAACCAGGGTTAGTGTCCCAGACTGCTACATTCTTTTTTCTGTGTTATGTTCAATTTTTCTAGTATCTATATAATTTCTAGTTTTCCTGTTGAGTCTTTCTTAATTCCTAGAGATCTACTTCTTTCTTCCTTAACCAAGTTGTTGTTTTCTAGATTCTTGATCACAGGTTCTAGAGAGGCTATATTTTGCTGCCAGTCTTTACTCTGCCATTTTTAATCTCTAGAAATCCAGATCCAAATTTCTAGAGAGGGTATTAGAATGGTATGCATCCTTGAAGCAATAAAGGGAAGTCAGTAGGCAGGGACCTATTAAATAATCATGGCTCCTGGGAACCATGTGTCATCATAAGAATGAAGAAATGGCAACAGGCAGTGGACACTAAAGCAAACTGAGAGGTGCATAAGGATGTAGGATGTCACTCAAAAATGTACTACTTTCTTGATGACACTCAGAAATAAGAGTGAACAAAATTTCTTTGCTTTATACTGGATGTTTAAAGAGTATTTCTGTGAATTCCTGTTTTCTTCAAATCAACCAACACATAAACCATGTTCTTAGATTAAACATTTTATGATGGAGACTAAAAATTACCATTAAGTCGATGAAGGAAATTATACACTTGATCTTTTTCCTTTCTCTCTGCAAACCCTTGCATAAGAACAGTGTGAGGTATTAATCTTAGCTCTTTTTTCATGGTGAAATGTTTTCACAAAATCTACTCTTCTGCCAGCTATAGTAGATTTTTCTACATGTTAAAATTTTTTTGGCTAATAGACTCAACTGTACAGTTGCTTGTTGAGTGAGACACTTTACATTGTATAAGCTGTGAAAACTTAAGATACCTGGATAATTTTACTCAAGTCTTAAACTGGAAAAGGATGCCTACCTTCTAATCTGGTTTCATTTTCATTAATAATTGACTAGATTCATTTGTTTGCAAGGTAACAGAAAACCCAACTCAGACCAGCTTAAAGAATAAGAGTTCTGTGATAGACTAGGCTTTAGGTACAGATTGACCTGGTGCCTCAAACATATGACTAAGGGCCCAGTTTTCTCCCTCTTTCCTCCATCCCTCCTATTGTCTTCATTATCATTAGTTTCATTTAAAGATTGGAATCTTTCATGATCACAAAAGGCTAGATGTGGGAAACACGGCCACACTTTGCTGTTTTAGCAGAACAGAGGAAGTGCTTTCTTTGGTAGGTGCCACAGAAAAAAAAAGCTCCTGTATTTCCTTCTCAGAATTCCTCTATGAAGCCCTTCACCTTGAAAGGCAAAGTATGCTTGGGTTCCTGAGACAGTTGAATTCCACCTGAATATCTGATTTCTTAACTTTTAGGCAACATCTTTAAGAATGATCACTCGATCCTATTGATTTTATAATTCTAAGACATCAGCGGCCTGTTAAAAAAGAAGGCTAGAAGGTATTCTGGGGACACAGCCCAAAATGTTCTTTCCAAAATGTTTCTTTATATATTAAGGCATACTTCTTTTATGTTCTTTGCTAAATTTCAGTGTGGTATAGTTGTCTTGCTCATTTTTGATGAGTGTGGCTAGATGTCTGACTTCAGTGAGAGAACAATCATCCTCCCACTCATAATAGACTGCCTTCAAAATAAATTTAGAGGTAGAGTTCCAGCATTTTCTATGAGAGACATACTTCAGAAAATGAGATTAGTTTTGATTTATCAAAGAAGTGTCTCTTTGTTTAATGAAATAGTATGAAGACCTATTATCATAGGTCCTTTGAAAGGAGACATGTTGAGACATCTTGATTTAGATTTAAAATAGCTCCAGCCTGACTCTCAAGCCCTGTTCCCATAATAGAGCTGCTAATTATTTAGGCATTGATGAGCAATAGTCTCATCTCATTGTCTGTCAACAGCTAAATTTGCGGTGATGCTTGAATTACTTGATATTATATATAGGAGGTACGTCTGCAAAAAGAAAGGAGGACAGTAAAATAGTGGGGTGAGAGAAAATCAATTTGGATAAAATTTGAAGCCTGACTAAATAATGAGCTTTGTGGACTTCATCAGTTCCCTTTGAATAAATAAAACAGATTTGAATATGTGGAAGACTGAGGTTGATTGCTAGAGGAAAACATTGGTATGTCGAGATAATTATTCCCTTCATATTACTTTCCCCTAGTGTCCGAAATGCTTAGCAGGATCTCACTACTTTCCCTCTTGCCTCCCAAACCTCATAAAGGCTTTTAAGTGTTTCCCAGAGTTAAATGCTTGACTAAGTCTGGAAGTCTAATATTCTTAGTGAGCTTGCTTATTGATATAATTAAAGAAAACTATCGGCGGTCATTAATTTAGCAAATTAACAAGGAACATTATATTACCTTGTTCCACCATCGCTCCAAAAGCTTTCTCTCAGTTTTTTATATAAAAGCAAAAAGAAGGAGGTTAAATTCATAATTAAAACAAGTCATTCTAGGCTGGGTGTGGTGGTGCACACCTGTAACCCCACCACTCTGGAGGCTGAGGCAGGAGGATCACTGTGAGTTCAAGGCCACTTTGGGCTACAAAGTGAGTAGTTCAGGGCCAGCCCGAACTGCGTAGTGAAACCCTGTCTCAGAAAGACAAAATAGAAAAATATTAAAACAAGTCATTCTTTATAGTATATGACCTTTAAGCATTCTGTTACCATAGCTATCCTTGGTTGGTGTTTTTAAAACTCTATGATTTCTTATTTAGATAAATGTGTAGAGTTTGTTTAAGCTGTTTGTTTTCTTTTTGTTTGGTTTTTAAAAAAAATATGGTAGTTACATGTACTTGTGTAATAAAGAAATTCAAGGTTTTAAAAAAATCGTAGTTCAATATATGTATTTTCATATATTGTTTCATACATAAACAACTTTAAACTCTCCTGTATTACTTTATATTAAATTTTATTCTGAAAGTGTTTTGGAATCATACAGGTAGAATTCAGACTGCAAATCCAGAAAGCTGAAGGCTGGTTTCACAAATCCTCAGGGGAATATTCTTTCTTTTGCTTTCACCCAGAGCTTGTTTCTTCTGGTTTCTGTCAGTACACGAGGTTTATTTTCCCTTGCTTCTTGGACAGAGGGTCTCAGTTTTATGTGGGAATATCAAATCAACACCTCGCCATGACTGCACCTTGAGCCGCTGCATTCTCCAAAGTTCAAGGCCTCTAGTCTCAAAAGAATGTTTCCCAGGGACCTTGCTTTTCTGTTCTTGGCCTCTGTAGAATCCTTCTTTCCATCCCAGTCCAGGGAAGCACTGAAACAGACATTTTTATGTTTTTAATTCAGCTTTATAGTTGCTTTGTTCACCAGTTGTTTATCTGTTGTCTGCCCTGCTGACACAAGAGTCCTGAATTGCTTTCCAAAATGATCTTTCAAAGGTTTGTTTACAAATAATCTGACTTGGATTTGTGAGGTTGTATATCCAGCAGTAGTTGCTAAATCTATCTTAAATCTTTTGTCTTTTTATTAAGGAAACAAAAAATCAGATAACTCCCATAATCATCCCAAAGCAACTTCATTGAAGTTGGTTCAGGTCCAATCTTCTATTCTTCAAATTAAAGAATGTAGGTGCATGTCCTGCAATGAGAGACTTGGTACCTACATAAAGACCAGAAAAAGTTCTTCTTTCTGAATATGTACATATTCAGGGTAATTGCTCTACCATGGAGTTACATTTGTAGTCTACTGGTATATAAATTTTTGAGAAAAGAAAATAACCCTATATTTCTGCATAAATGATGTTCTTACACAAACACCTAGTAGACTACTCCACTTTCCATACAAGTGATTTGTATAGGTCTCAGTCTCTACTCAGAAACCTCTACTTTATTCTATACCTCTTACCCCCAATATTATAGCTGGGCTTGCATCCACATGCTCAGGAAATGATTGGATGAAATAACTGGTGCCTTAGATGTGTTTGTGTCTTCATCAAGTTTTGTACATTCTTGACTATTTCTCTGTTGCTATTCCTTAGTTTGGTGGATAACTAGAACCAGATTTTCCATCCCCTCAGCAAATCATGTGATTACCCCGTCATTCATGCATATGGTATGAGAGATAACTGATAGAATAGTAAAAATTGCTCCTAACCAGGCTAATGCTTCCTTCTTTGGCACTAGAAGTAGAATGATTTGCTGTTGCCATGCTCTGCGAAGCTCCTACACTGGCCGCTGCTGTTCACTCCTTATGAAGGCTGTGTTTCAGGATAAACAGCTGTACTTCTGTGGTTACCCAGTGGAGAGGGCAGAAAATCTTGCCCCTACTTTTGCGCACAATTGCCTTCAATTAAAATGAACTTGAAAGGCTGGTTATGTTCTCACTCCCATTCCTAGCACTTAGCTCAGAGCCTGCCCATATCAGTCACTCCCAGTGTAAAATGAATGAATGAATGAAAGAATGAATGAATGCACATGGGGGGAAGAGAGAGTTTTAGCTTCAAAAGTCCTTGCAACTTTGTGAGAAAAGGTTAATCTCAATACAATTGCAGAAAATCATTGAAAATAAGTGAGTAGTCTGGTTGTTGTCATTAGGGCTAATAATAATGATAATGTTGACTGGTTCTTTTGAATGATTCTTCTTTTTATTTTTTATTTTTATTTTAAAGAGAATAAAACCAAGCAAAATAAAACAGAATAAAGCCAATCAAAACAAACCAATGTAAGTGACACAGGATTTCAAAACAATAGGAAATCAACAATGGTTACCATAATGTCTCTTGTTGTCTTCAAAATAGCTGCAGATACCTTCAGACATAGTAAAAATCAAACAAAACAGAACAGAAGAAAGCCAATAAAAACAGAACAATGAATGCAATAAAGGGCTTCAAAACAAGACAGTAGTAAATCCAAAATGGCTCCCATAATATATGTTGTTATCTTTGAAGTATTTGCCCATGCCTTCGGATATAATAAAATCCAACAAAAGAAAACAGAATAAAACCCAACCCAACAGGACAGTGAAAATTATACAGGACTTCAAAACAAGATAATAGGGAATTAACAATGGCTACCACCTTCTGAAGGAGATCCTCCATAGATGCTACCTTGCATATTGTTATCCTCTGAATAGATGATCAGACTACTGACTTCAGACTACAAAGTTAGTGAAACACTAAACACTACAAGCATTAAATTGTATTTTACCTCAATAGCTATCATTGCAGCCTGTGTTTCTCTGAATCAGCCAGTGGCTTGTAGTGGGGGAGGGGCAGGGGTGTTGGCTCTTCTTGTTTTCCAGCCTTTGCACCAGAAGGGGCTGTAATCCAGCTCTCCCCCCAGTGGCTCACGCATGGTGCCAATTTGCAGGGAGGGCTTGCTTCTTGTTGACTTCTTGTTCTCTTCCCCCGCAGTCCACAATGGCACTGACTCACAGGAAAAGGCTGGTGTCTGGGTGTCTCCCCAGTGGCCCACACATGGCACCGATTCACAGGGAGGGCTTGCTTCTTGTTGACCTTGAATGTTTCTGATCCATAGGTACTGTGCTGATCCATAAGGTACTGTGCTGAGCACTTGGGGTTTTTGCTTGGTGGATGTTGTGATACAGCCCTCACACTCTAGCCACACCCTCATACTTCGTCTTCCCTCAGTCAGGAGTCACAGGTGGCCCCAGGAAGAGTCTGAGGTCAAACTTTGCAGCTGAGACCCTAGAAGAGAATGACAGCAAGAGCATCTGCTGCCTGTGCTCTCAGCAGCCGGATAGCAAGCTGTTCCTTGAAGGAGGATGCTAGTGGCCCATGTCCACATGTACTGGATTGAACCAGCACAACTGCTCAGTGAGCTGGATGTTACTCATCCTGCCATTTTGCAAAGGAAAAGATTATGACTTAGAAGGGTTAACTTGTGCAAGTGGTGAGGTCAGGATAGAGATCTAGATCTGTCTGACTCTACTGAGATGGGACTTTATCACACAAGACTGCATTAAGCCACAAGACTAAATATTTACCAAATTCTTAAAACCTCATTTTGGGAAGGTACTGTACATTTCTCTGCTTAAGTCAGATTTCAAGACAAACTACTTATCAAAGACCCTTCTTATCGCACCTCCATCTACCTATTATAACTTTTGTCCATGGAGGCGCAAGATGGGTATTGGGGGTAAGAAAAATATGTTGAAAATCAATATGTCAAAATGAGTTTTTAAGATAGGGAACATGTAACCAAAACTAACACAGTTTCTAAAAGACTCATTTTGGCTGTTCTACATTATTTCCAAACACCTACTGAGCACCAATTCTAATGCTTTTTGCTAGACTGAGTGTTGACAATACTGTGCTGAACAGAAGGAACACAGCCCCTGCCTGCCTGGGTCTTATTTCGTAGTACGAAGCAGATGTTACATAATTACAAGAGGGATCAGTTTAGATCACCACACAGCCGAGGCCATTGCTACTCAGGGTCTTGGCGCTTGGTGCTTCCTCTACCCTTGCCCTATGTTGACACTTAATGGATCTTTCTCATTATTTGGGTCTTAGCTAAAATGTCAATGCCCTGGGAGAAGGTTTCCTTGACTATGCTATCCTTTCACCCTGTTTTAGGTTTTCTTCGGTTTTATCAGTTCTTCAGGAACAAGGGCTCTGTCCATTTAGTGCACGCTTCCATCTCCAGCATCTAGAAAAATGCTTTGCACTTAGCAGGCAGGCAGTATATTTTTAATGAATGATTACGCCAAGAAAAGCTTGTAAGCTGTAACAATCCTTAAAGGGCTCACCAACCTCGTTACATGGCCAGGTAAATGCTGAACATGTAACACATATGAACTTTTTCTTCAAGGGGAATATAAATTCCTGAAAGGAAAGAAGATTGCTCTGTATTTCTCTGAATCTTCCTTTGTGTTCCTGAATGCTAAAGTGCTCAATAAAGTAAAGCTACTTACTCTGCATTCACAATCTGCAGCAGAGGCCCTTTACTTTTGAGGCCTTCTGTGGTTGGGTCTCATACTTTATCTGGGTTTCTAGTTGCATATCTCTACCCTCTTTTATTAGTGAACCTCTTAGAACCATATTCTGTTGTGAGTCCCAGAATCTAAGACAGTAAATGAATGCCTTCCAGTACTACCTTTCTCCAGTTTCTTTGCCAAGAAGTTGATTGCCATTCGACCGAGTATGGAGAATGCAGTTCCTAGGAGATGATTACTACCTAGTTATTGGAAGAATGGTTCTGACTCCTGGTACAGCTTGGAGAATAAATATGATGCATGTACAATGAATGCTTCCTTTTGCTCTGTTTCAGTGACAGGTGAGAAATTCTGGGTTCTAGTATTGTGCTTCTCCAGAACTGCTGAGTTACTCAGAGGAGCCGCAAGACTTTCGGCTTCTGAGTTTCCTCATCTGTGAAACGATGTGCTCAAGTTGAGGGCTGATGTATTAGGGCATCGAGTTTCAGACATTATTCCATCTTTACTGACAGATGTAAACCTTGGGCAAGTGTGGTCACTTTGACCTTCACTTTCTTTATCTCTGAAGGAAGGAAAAAAAGTTCCAACTTCCTAAATCAGTCTGTTGCCGGGAATAAGGCTCAATGTTTATGGAGGTGCCAAAAACTCCAGCAATAAAGATAAATAATATTAAAATACTGTATTAAAATCAAAATTAATGCAAAACTTCATGGTTTACAAACCTTCAGCTCTAAAGACAAGATGAACAAGAATGCTCTGTCCAGCCACACCTGAGCCTGAGGCGAAAAGGATGAAAAGAGATCACACTGGTAGATGGTTGCCACCAACTCTTGCATACAGCAAGAATACAATGTATTCAATGAACATAAACCAGTGTTATTAAATTATCTCCCAAGTTTTTTGTAGTTAGAAAATTGCTTAGCTACTAAATTGTCTTCACAATTTAGAGCCTTTTTGTAAAAGTGACAACCACTGATTTAATTTTAGGCAAAAATTCTGTAGGGTTGGCGCAATGCCAATCATTCTGTCAAAATGTAAAATTGGTACTAGAGAAAAATAACATAAGTTATGCTCAAAACTTCTTTCATGTGTACTTGGAATACAATTATGAATATGGGAATTTTAGAGCAAAGGTAATTCTCACTGTGTCCAGAACCACAGTGAAACCAAACACGAGTAACCACCGGTTGCTCGCGACAATTTGGGTTCCCGCCACCCTCTTGAAGACCTGTTACATTCCACTGCACTGAGCTCCATGCTAGGCATGTAGAGCTGAAAGAGGTGAAGATCCTGTTCCTGGAGTCTCTAATGGGGAGCTAAGATATGCTTGAAAACACAGGGGCTCCATATCCCGTGTCAACACTATTTCCCAAGGAAAAATGTAATTTATAGTGCAAGGACTTAAATCTGAAATTACTTCCATAAGAATTATTGTATACAATTCTGACACGTACTTAGAGACATACCACCAACACTTCTTATCTATTAACACTGACCCAAACACATTAAAAACACTTAAAAGGCATTCTGTAAATACTGAAGAAATAGTAAAAGGCCAAGTGTAATCATTTGTACTTTCAGATGTTGCCCTTTGGCTTAGTGGGGGGATCACGGGGACACACTAAGATGTTACACAGAATACCATGGCCACGAAGAGTGTACTGGAGCTTCTGGGAGAGAAGTGGTGATGAGGAGGTGTGATGAAGGGTGTCAAGGTAGTTCAGAACCACCGCTTTGAACTCCACCTCTGTACCAACTCTATGTATGTAGAGAGGACATGAGATACAGATATGGGGTGAGAAGGAGCAATTGAATTGGGAGCCAAACGCATTGAGGCTACAGTGACAGTAAAAAGGTCAATGGTTGTTAGAGGAGAGTAAGTCCACAGATGAGGTTATAGCTAGATGTGAAGCTTGGTTGGAGGAGGTGGGTCACTAGGGTGTGGCCTAGAAGGTAACCTCCCTCCTCGTTCCCTTGATCTCTCTGCTTCCTGTCTGCCGTGCCACAAACTGATTTCCTCTGCCGTGCCCCTCTGCCATGCCACCTTGCCTTGGAGCTAGTTGACTATGGACTGAAACTTCTACAAACTGTGAGCCAAAATAAACTTTTCTTTCTTTTAAATTGTGAGTGCTGTGTCTCAGCAATGAGAAAATAACTAAGATAAACTCTACGATGTTGGATACAGGTCATTATACATTTGTCAAAACCCATGCAACATACACATCATGAATAACTCCTCATGTAAACTGTAACATTGTGGTGAGAGTGCTGGGTCAGCATGGACCCATCACTCACAACCAATGTCTCACTTTGGTAGGGGATGTGTATAATGAGGGAAGCTACACGTGGGAAGGGACGAGGGATATCTGGGAGCCAAAATGTGCTCTAAATAAATGAGATCATTTTTTAAAGGAGGGAAAACATCCACTGCTCTTTATCTCCAGTCTTAGAGTGGGTGTTGGGTGTTCCAGTGCTTGTGAAGTGTTGGGGTCAAGGGAGGAGGGGCATTGTACGCAGTCTCCTTGACAACCTCCCAGAGCTGAAGCTCACCTGGCAGCTGCTCCCACAGTATGCAAGCGGTACACAAGAAGAAATTCCTTCTGGGTGAATTCAGCTTTTTTATTACACATGAATAAAAGTTAATGTGACTGGAGATGTACAGAGAGGTGCCCACTGAGCTGCCACTCTATCTATCTATCAATCTATCTATCTATCATTTGGTATTGGGGATTGAACTCAGGCCATTCACAATGAGGTACATCCCTTTAGCCTCCCAAACTGCTAGAATAATAGGTGCGAGCCATCACACTTTGCTCTGCCATTGTTTTAAGAACACTTTGGGTTCAAGACTTCATTTTTGTGTTTTCCAGGCTTACATGAGTGACCTCTTGTGATCTGAAGTCTGTAGTCGATTTTAAATTCTGACAGCAGAGAGTAGGTTTTCTAAATGTAGTAAACTGGTTTTAAGCTATACATAGTGAAAGTTTCTGGAAATATGACTTCAGAGATGGTCAGTTTGCATTTATTCATATGATCACACTCTAGATGAATTTAATCAGGAGTGCCTTGACTAGTACCAAACGTCATGTTAATTAGCATAATAAACATTAGAAGTGAGCTTTCATTAGAAAAATGACGTGTTCAAGATACGTAGATGGGCTGCAGTATCTTAGAGACATTTCTCAATCTTGTATGAATAGGACATAGAACTCCTATTTTTACCTTTTTATCTCTTTTACCTTCCAATGTTCAGAATGATGCTAAGGCTTGATTCTAATATGGACCTTCAATTACCAACTTTGATTATTCTGGTTGCCTGGTGGTGGCTATGAGGTAAACAAAATGGGTGTCTAAAGAAGGTTGCATCTGTCTCAGGGAGAAATTTTGTGCAAAAATGATGAGATCTTGTAGAGCAAAGAGCTGAAGCTGGGTTTGATGGTGCATGCCAATTATCCCAGCACTCTGGGAGGCTGAGAAAGATTGTGAGTTCAGGCCCAACCTGGGAAATTCAGCAACTTAGTGAGATCCTGTCTTAAAATAAAATAAAATAGGTATAAAGGCCTTCATTTAGTATTACCAACAGATAGATAGATAGATAGATAGATAGATAGATAGATAGATAGATAAAACAGGTAGCTGAGACATGGTTGAGCTTGGAAGTTATGTGGCCTTTATTGTGTCTGCTTGCCAATAAATGATACATGTTTATTAGTGTGATAGGATGTGGTGCTAGACGTGTTTTTATTGCAGCAAAATTTGGGAGAGACAGTTTACATGGACCTATCTCTGTGTATGTATTAAACATTTCCTGAACAGCTCTTTATGTACCTTTTTTGGGACTTACATTGTACAAAAGCAAAGCAGAACAAAAGATCCCAGTAGTTACACTTAATTGAATTGACCTGAATCAGTCAGGTCACTTTGTGCTGCTACAGCCTTCCAAGCAGAGGTGTCCCAGCTGAGTCTGTTCAGATGCCAAATATGATCAGAAATCCCTTCTTCCTGGATTTTATCGGTAGAAGAATCACTTAATTTGTAGGAAAATAGGAATGCACTTAGAGTTTGAGAATTGGAGCATTTATATTTTAAGTCTTTTAAACGTTTTCAAATCATTCTTGAGGAGACTTGCTTCTCCTCATTGTTAAAAATGGGAGTAAAAGAGATGGAGGTGTTAATGTGAGTTTTCAAAAGGATCTTTTGTTGTAGTCACATATATGATGCAGCAACTGCTCATTTCTCTAGAGAGGGTAAAAATCAAGAGAGAGCAGAAGGGGCAGGATTAGTTGAGGATTTGTTGAAGCTGTTGAACATAAGATGAGGCCAACAAAAAGGGAATTAGATAATGTTGGGGGGAAAAAGCAATTAAAAGAACATAAGAAAAGTGTTTAGTTGCATATTAGCATGGTGGAATATTTTTGAGAAAATGGGATTTGCAAATAAATAAGTACGGGTGTGAAATAAATACAGCCTTGGTAAGTGGCTGGGACATTATACACCTTTTTTCCCTAACCATTTTTAATGGGAAGAAAAAATAGAGAGAATTCACAAAAGGGATGTAAGACAGCAGGCTCTTTTACTTTACTTTTATTTAGAATGTGAATTGGCAAACATTTCTTTGGCAGTACATCAGTCAACTAATGCCACAATGGCCAGCAAAGTTTAAATGACAGTGACTTAAACAAGTGTTTTTTCCTCATTCATGCTACGCATTCACAGCAAGTTAACCGAGGTTTTGATACATGCTGAACTCACCACAGAACTCCAGCTGGTAGAGAAAGACCTATGTAGAATATTGAGGAGTACCATCACAGAAGATGAAGTGTGTTCTGGAAGGCTTCAAATTGGCAATAAAATGGTGATGATATGCTGTATGTCCCTTGCACTCACAAGCATTGGCTAAGTTTCGTGGCCTTCCTCCTGGAAAATAGACTAGGAGAAGCAGCTCTCTAAGATTCTGGAAAGTAGAAAGCTAGAAATATTCTGGGAGTTAGACATATGAGTCTCCTGGGTCATAGCTATTAAAATCAAAACATCTATACCCATAGGCATAGCAATTCCATTTTGGGTAATTCATCCTAAGTATGAAATAACCAAACATGTATGTCCAAGGACATTCCCTCCAGCATTCAAAACCTGAATTAAAATCTTATCAATAGTGTACTTATTGAACAAATAATGGATATCAATGCACTGGAATTCTATAGTTATTTAAAAGAATAAGATAGATGTTTTAGATAAATTGACTCAAAAAAATTTCCAAAACTTAGGCATAGAAGAATGCCATTTCTGTTAAATATTATATATTATGTTAAAATGATTATACTTGCACAGAAAAGGATAATACAAAGCTCTTATTAATAATATTATGAACATAATTGTTGTTTATTAAGCATTTAGTATGGTTAGGCACTGTAGTAAATGTTAAGTGCTTCATAAGCTTGATTCCATCTGAAGTAATAAGAATCATCATTCCTACCTAACACACAAGGAGCCTGAGGTTCAAAGAAGTTAAGTAACTTTACCAAGATCACAGGTAAGCAGATGTGAGTCTCGGTGTGTCTCGTGATAGTGGCTACCTCTGGGGGTTGGCCGGGTTCCTAGTGGGGCACAGAAGGAAGAAATTTCAGTCTACTCCTTGGTATTTAATGAGCTTGCATTGTTTCTCTTACAATAGACTTGTGTTCCTTTTGCCAAAACATTTCAAAATGAGCCTTTTCTTTATAAATTTGAAGTGATACAAACATAAGGAAAAGTAGAAATTATGTAGGCAGACAGGACAGAGATATATGTGCATGAATACAATTGCAGCTCTCTGGGAAAAAAAATTACAAATGTACCGAACATTCAACCATGTATTGAGTTACAGTGGCAGTGGGAAGGAAACTTTATATCAAACTGACTGAGGATCTAGAACAAAGATGGGGGAAGGAAGGGCCTGGTGTGAGAGATGTGGGGAGCAAGTGTCTCTCGATGGGGCAGGGTGGCCTGGCAAATGACTGTCAAGTGATTCTAACAGCTTGCTGGGAAGAACAGTGAAGGCCATCTTGAGAGCCTTTCGGTAAACACAGGGGATGATGAATCACTAAAAACAAGCAGCAGGGTTCATAAGGAATAACTCATGTCAGGCAATTTGACAGCCCTTTAAGAATAGAATTATTAGGATGGTGAATAAAAGAGCCATTATGAGATTCTGCATTTGGAGTTCAGCGGGACATTTCAAGAAGCCTCCTACAAAGTGTTTTCAAGCCAGTTGGTGCTGGGACACAGGCACTGAGGGTTCAGAGGCAGGTAGGTACACAAAACTCTTTTATATGTCCCAAGACACAAAGTTGTGCACACAAAGATGCTCATCACGGTATCGTGTGTATAGGGAAAAACTAGACATGATCTGAATGTTACCAATGGCAGAGTAGTGAAAAATGGAATATCCCCGAATGGACTAATACGCAGCCTCTTCAGTGGGGTTGGACATCTATGACCAATGGGCTAAATTAGAATGATTTTTTAAATTTAGGAAAATTAAAGGAAGACTGTTTCAAGACAGGTGAAAATGTGTGTGACCTTCAAATTTCTGTGGGCAGCAATGAAGCCTTGTAGCACAGCCCTCCTGTGTACCAGTGTGTTGTCCTTGGTGGGCTTTGGTGGCAGAGTTGAGTATCTGGGGCTGAGAGCTGACAGCCTCAAAGCCTGAAATATTTACTGTGGGGACCCCATTCAGAAAGCGTTTGCTTACTCCTGTTCTTGGATGGCTCATTAAATGAGATTATTAAGAAGAACGGATTCATTTTAATCTTGAAATGTCTGTGCTTTTCTTCTCATCATGCCTCTCTCTCCACTTTCCTTTCACCTGGTTTATTTTTTTTTATCAGGTTTGTTTTGTGTTTCCATCGGTTTGTCTGGTTCTATCTTACAGGCATCTCAGATTGAAGTTTTCATTATTCTAAAACCATAAATTAGTTTTTCATTAGACCAGTAATAATTGATTATTAAAAAGAATCAAACACTAAGGCAATATAGAAAATATCCTGTGTCAGTCTCTGCTATTTGAATGGAAACTTGCCGAGGGCTGGCCCCATACTGCTCTTATGTCTCCCAGCACTCAGGACTGCCACAGAGCAGTCCCTCAATAAATACCTTTAAATCACATACTGCACGAGTGTCTGAATTACAGTTTTCACATATAAAAATGGTATCATTTGCAATGTGTTGTTCTGCAATGTGCTTTTTTCCTATGTGATAACACTGTATATGGGGTTCATTAATATACAGAGATTGTAGGGCACATGTGATGAGAGGGAGCAGTTTCCTTCTTGATAACAGAATACACACCCCTCTGCATGGTCACGGAGGCCCTCTTAGTAACATCGCTTCTATGAAGCTCAGATGTCGCCTCAGGCAACTGGAGTGGATCACAATCGGGAAGCATTTTGTTAATCCATTTTGGGGGCGACACAGCAGCAGGGACACAGGAAACTTGGCATAGAATGTTTCCTGGGCCTTTTTAATTAGGAGGGTAATTGTATTTCTGTACCCCAAGCACAGACCTTGGTCCTCT
>RJWT010002743.1:16103-39438 GCA_004365215.1 Cuniculus paca | reverse complement strand
CTTACATTTCACTTTATTCCATCAATCGGGGATATTGATTTGTAAAGCCAAGTGGAGCAACCCCTGAGACATACAGACAATGCTATCTGAAGATCAGATTGTAGTTTAAATGGAGAACAAGCCATAGGAAATAGCTATGTAAAATAATCAGCTATGTAAAATAATCAGTAATTAGCTAGGTAACAATATGTAGTTGTTGTGGTACATTGTTAGCATACACATTCTAAAATTAAAATATTTTAGTATTTGTATTAATTTAAAAAATTAAGACTATATATTATATTAAGGAAGGAATATTATTTTTGATTAGAGAAGTAGAGGATGAATGATAGAGAAAAGGCAAACACTGAACCTTGACACAGGCAAAGAAAATTTGTAGAGTCACTGACATTAAGGAAAGGAAAAACAGTAAGGCCAATAACAAGAGAAGATGAATTAAAATGTACTACTTGGGAGAGTTCTCACGGTGGGAGAAGAACTGGTTCTGGTTACTATTTCTAATACTTTAAGGGAAATAGTAGTGAGCAGTAATCACCAAAATATAACATAGCCATGCTTTTATGAACTAGAACTCTTTTCTTTAAAATTATAAGTAAACTTTTCTTTTCCTTTTGTAACATACAAAATAAACTATGCTTAAAAATAAAAAATGACTTCATTCCATAGTTGTAAGAAATAATATACTCTACTAGGTACACAGAATCTGGAGGCTTCTGCAGTTTTTTCTTATTTATGTGGGTGTCAAATCTGCTGTGAGAATATATAGACTTTTATTATGCCTAAGGTACACTTAGCACAGCATGGGATAATATATGTTTTACATTTATTAAGAAGTTTTAATATTTATATAAAATAAGCATTATATACATACCACTTTCATGAAGTTGAAAGAGGAAAATGAATCACCATTTGACCTTATGCAATTTTCTAATAGACGGTTAGATAGAATATCTTCAAGCTGCAAATGTTTGGAGAATCACAACTCTCAAAGTAGTAGCCAGAAAGTTTAGAGTTAAGAACGATTTAAGGTTAAGAATAAAAGGCACAATGAAATAAAACAAGACCAGAATGTACATTTGGGAGAGTTTTATGATGATTTTTCTTATTCTTGGTTTATTAGATAGCAGTTCTCTGAAAATACAATTTGACTCACTTTAAAAATATACGAAAAGTGTTCAGGCTTATTGTACCAAAGAAGGTCAGATTGTATATCAAGAATCATAATATTTCAAGGTCATTGTAGCAGCCTTCCAGTGTGACCAAGTAAATCCTACTACCTACAGTCCGCATTTTTGCTTATTATTTTTCATTTAGTCTCCCTGTCATGGACTCAGACCTTGTGTTATATTCTCAAAATCCCATTGGTTCTTTGCTTCAACAAATATTTCTTTTGAGCCAATGATTTCTGGTAGTAAAGAATAAGTTTGGGTTTTGAGATTTCAAGACTTCACAGAACATCTCTTCTAATGAAAAAGTAAACAAACACATACAAACCAAACATGTCTGTGTTAATTGCTATAATCAGATTACAGCAAGTTCCAAAATAATGTATTAGCTTCTGAGACAAGTCACACTACCATGAGATGAATCATGACTAATTGCTCCACTTCAAAGACTTTATTAGGTATAAACATTTTGTTACTTTCAGTGAATAGACTTACTTGGCTTACATGCCTTTCTACTTCTCTAGCAGTAAATTGTTGATGGAATGTTTATTAGTAGCACTACTATAAGTACTTTCTAAAAAATATTTTAAATAGAACTGGTTTTCCTTCCCAAGACTGTCTGGGGAGAATCCATATAGAGCTGTGGAGCATTACTGTTGGAAAATTCTGATTGTTTTTCACACAGCAGATAGTAGCTTGACTTTCTCTTTAAAAGATTTTCCTCATAAGTCTATTAACAATGACCCAAAATCTTTAGCAGCATTACATCACTCGATATAAAAAAGGGAAGAACCTGCCTTAAAGTGGAAAAGGGAACAGATGGCAAAGTGTGTTCTATATACATAGACAAGCCCCTGCCCCCTTTGCCAGGGAAAGTGCTTCTCCTTTTAATCCAGTTCATTGTGTTCTAAGGCAGCTACTATTTCTGAAAGTATTGAGCATGCAGGGCCGAAGTTTCTAAGTACGGACTCACAAGAGACAGGAAGAAAATGAGGTATGCTAAACATCCTGGGAAAATGAGGAGACTGCGCTGGATGATTGCAAGATTCCTTCCATCGCCGATACTCCCTGCCTCTGTTTTCTGCAAAACCACACAGAAGCAATAACTGTGTCCCTTCCAGCTGTCCACTGATGTCACTGCTTTCTCTTCTATCTTTGACGTTCTCATTTTGTATATGACACTTATATGTTCAAGAGTTCAGCCTTCTTTTCAAAACTCATCCCTACTCAGTTCAAAAGACTGCAACTCTCATCTCTTAAACTAACCTTCTGTCAGAACTCCTCCCTAATTACACAAAGTGTAATTTAAGGGACCCTAACCCTAAATAATCATCTACTATCAACTTTCTCCTCTTTTTGCTTACTGAATTTGACTTTGTTATAAATCAGATATATTTAGAAGTTATCAACATTTTCGATAAAGAAACATCTAAAAAAAAGTTCGTTTGTAAGAGGGTAGGAATTGATGATCAACATTGGCTCCTCCACTGAAAAGGAGCCTTTGAGCTAAAAGAAGTAAGCATAAGAAAAGACGGTTGTTGGAAATTCCTTTACTTGCCTTTGTAAGTGTCATAGTCCTAGATCAGACCTACCTGTCAATTTTGTTTCTCCATCAACTCCTAGGATGTTTGTAAGTAGTGAGTATTAATGAAGCTAGAGTATAAAAGATAGGAATCAGTAAATAAAACATTCAGGATTCAAGATATGCAATAAAAGTGGAAGTCAAAATAAATCAGTGAATATGAAAACAAGAGGAGATCAGGAATAAATTCACAAGGCAAGGGTCAAGCCAGAAGAACAGGTCAAAGAAAGACTGGTTCCAGAGAGTGTGCAAAAGTCAAAGACCACTGTGAAACAATGAATCTAAACTACATGAGGGATCAGTAAGCAGACTTTTGCTGCCAAAGTCTACACAAACATAAGTATTTGTTGATCTGAAGCTGAAATAGAGATTGTGAAAGTTTAAGAAGAAAAGGGCAGAAAGTCAGAACAAAGAGCACAAAGGAAATGAGGGCTGATGTCAAAAACACAGTAAAAGAAAGGATGGTCCAAAAAACAGTGGACATTAGCTGTTAGACAACAACAGTGAGAATGTGGCAAACATTAATCTCACTTAGGAAACCTTTTATTTTATTTTATTTTATTGTGCTTGCAGAAAGAAATAGATGACTGGATTCAAGAACAGGGCAAACACACAAGTTGGAGGCAGCTAATGTTTGGTTAGTGAAGCTCGGAGGTTCACGTGGTTGTAATAGAAAGGTTAGAAATGAATGGTGATTAGCTGGCAATTCTGATAAAAACATGAAAGTAAATAGGATAAGGTGGGTAGTTGGAAACAGCTCATATTTCTATTTTAGACTTTTTACCTATTTTAGCTCGTTTACTCATGCTTGGAAATATTTTGAGAAAATATTAGATGATCATCCTTTGTAAGTGATATACTACCTCTGAGTAAAGTTAAATAAATTTCCATATAATTCTTCAGTTTTCAGATCTAACTGAACAAATTAATAATCTGGGTACAAAATTCAGTGTTATCCTACTGATTTAAAGTATGTGACATAAAAAGTGAAATTTTATTGTTTTTAAACTTACAGAGTCAAAAAAATATTTGGGGAAGGTAACTACCATACTTTAACAAAATAAAATATATGGGCAATTTTGAAACAAAAGTTTAGAGACACTAAGTTGCAAATAGAAGGAGGATATTTTCCTTGACTGCATTTTATAGAACCTGATACTCAATGAAAATTTTGTTTCTTCAGACTAATAAAATTAATAATAATGATATATGTATATATACATGATAGTAAAGACCTGTGTATTAAATTTCAGTTATCCTAAAGTATTTACATGAATAATCATATATATATGCACAGTTTTTCTAGGAACCCTGTATACAGTTATTATTAATTTTGTAGAACAGGAAACTGAGATAGAGCGGGAATTAGACATAGCACAGGGCCACAAACTTTGAAAAGATTTGGAACAGAGATTTATATGAGTGTCTCTCCATCATATTTTAGTCTTCAGATACTGTAATACTTACTTAATAATATGTTTGACTTACCTGCATTATAGATGGCAATATTGAAACTGTATGTGAGCCACATTCTAGAGATTACTCTTTGGTATACAACACAGCAAAAGGTGTTTCAGTAGCGGCACAATCATGATAACAAAATATCTGTATTACATTGAAAATTGAATTATTAATTTCCAGGTATATTTGATCTGTTTATTATCTATAAAGTATTTTTGTTTAAATGTCTGTAGCTGTTATTCATTGAAATGTGCAACATATTTTCATTTGATGGTGCAGTGGTGTTTTGAACAAGGTAGGTGTTTAGCTAAACTAACTTTCCTTTGCTATAGAAATATTACCCAAAATAAAAGCATATGCTTGTTCATCTTGAGTGGAGGATATTAGATGTTCTTCAATGTAGTTATTCATCATATCATTTTAGATAACTGATGCATGTTGAATAACACCAAAAGAGTTGAACAATTACAAGTAAATAATATAGATAGATATAACCATTGCTTTCTGAGAAACATTGACTCATTCAGAGGAAATTCTGACATACATTTCTCATTTTGATTTCAGACTTCCATCTCCTCAGAGATATAAATTTAGAGAATTTTGTAACAGTATTTGGTAAAGGCAAAAGAGTTGCAATATAGCTTTGAGTTTAAAATGTTCATATTTTTCCAAATCTGAAAACAATTTTGAATGTTATGGCAAAACTTAATAGTTTCTCAAGTTTTTCAGTGAAGTAAGAAAAACTTTTCTAAGCTAAGAAGTTGAAAACCAAGTTCTGATCATGTTTTAGCTAGAAAAACATTAAAAACTTTAATATGTAATTGGAGAAAATTGTATAAAATAGAATTTAAAATAAAAGTTATCATAAATATATATACTTTAGCATGTTTATCTGTAGTCACTAATTAGGCAATCTAGAAAACTCATTTAATGATGGTTTATTATTAATATGTGCAAAGAAATTTACTGATCATTAGTAAAATTCAGTTACTAGAATGTTTCTATGTATCACATTAAAAGAAGATATTATATTGTAGCTTAATATACTTCATATTTTATAAGTTAATGAAATCTTTTTATATTAGAATGTCATCTATTCTGAATTTAGATATGAAAGGAACTGTTGTTAGACTTATATTGTTTTAACTTAATATTTTTCCTAATAGTGTCTTTTCCTATAATGTGTTATAAAAGAGAAAAACAACTTGCTGCATGATATATTTGTAATGTCTAAATAAATGGAGCTTTCTGCTATGAAGAAAATAAGTATTTCTTATACAACAGCACAGACTAGTGGTGATTCTGTTGCAACAAATGTTTGTTTTATTAGAGCTAGTCATTTGAGATATGTCATCTGAGGTAACAATCTGTATGTATGAATTATGAAATTGTATTAAATGAGTTATATATTCAAATAGTAACTATTATAATAAAATATAGTATTATGGAACTTAATAGTATATTTACAAAATCTATTCTATTTTGCATATTTTGCAAATTGCAAAGAAATTATTCTCAGAATGATAGGTGAAACATGTACATATAAATACTATGGCAAAAAGGTCATTAAGAGGCACATTGTTAAATTAGATATTTATTAGATCTGTGTTTCTTGTTTTAAAGTTACAAGATGTCTAGTCCTCTAAAATTAAGGCTATTTTTCATTCAAAATTGTGACAAAGACAGATAATATTGCAGCCACATTTTATAGATGCCAACTTGCCTGTTCCAAGATTTCATATATATTCAGTTAGTATGGTTTTTTCTCCTGCTACTTAAACATCCTAACCCTATTTTAAGTGGTTTTTCAATTGTTGAAATATTTCCCTATGTAATATTCCTTTTCTTAAATAAACTCTTTGACAAATTCTTTGGTAAACAAAAGGGTAGTACAAAATTTGGGCCAAAAAATGTCATAGGTATTTTCTGAATTGTTTATTAGTAATGCAAAAGAATAAACAAATTGGTCCAAAGATGATTGCCTCATTTTAGCCTCTAAATATTTTTTGTATTTATTTTTAAATGTTTTTTATTTTAAAGAGGAAAAACATGAAAAACAATGATAGAGAATTTCAAAACAAGATAATAGATTAACAATAGTTAACATATTTCTTATTGTTATCTTTGAAGTAGTTGCTCACATTGCAAGATATGGGCATGAAAAATTGATCAAAGAGTATAAGCACAAACTGCTCTTTTCAATAAACTAATAGAAATCAGCGGTATAATTATCAGTTATCGTGTGTGTGTGTTTGTGTGTGTGTGTGTGTGTGTATGTGTTTATATCATTTACCCTTCCTTTTTTTTCTCCTTTTTCCTAACCCAGCTGTTCTTTCCTTTTGAGCAATTTCTTCACCTTTCACAATATCTATTACACATTTTGGATCTTATTTACTCTTTCAGTTTCTTACACTAAGGAGACAATACAATGTTTACACATGCGAATCTGATTTATTTCACTTATGAGTATGATCTTAAATTGCATCCATTTATCTACATAAGCCTTGAGATTATCTTTCTTTATAACTGAGTAGTACTCCATTGTATAAAAATATCACATCTTTTTTATCCATTCCGTGGTTGATGGACATTTGAGTTGTTTCCAAGATTTAGCTATTATAAATTGTGCTGCTATAAACATGGGGTGCACATATATTGCTGTGGTAGGATGTTTTAAATCTTCTGGAAAGTTACCCAGAAGGGGAATTGCTGGGTCGAATGGGACCTCTAATCCTAGTTTTTAGAGGAATCTCTACACTGATTCCCACAGTGGTTGTACCAGTCTGCACTCCCACCAAGCATGGAGAAGGATTCCTTTTCCACAGCCCTGCCAGCGCTTGTAATTCGCTGATCTCTTGACAGTCATTTTTTTCTGGAATGAGATGGAATCTCAGTGTTGTTTTAATTTGCTTTTCTTGAATGACCAATGATGTCAAATATTTTTCATGTATTTATTTGCCATTTGTAATTCTTCATCTGAGAAGTTCTTATTTATCTCAGGTGCCAATTTTTGGATTGGGTCTTTGAATTTGGGGGGCCTGATTTTTTAATTGTTTATATGTTCTAGATAGAAGCACTTTTCTGAGGGGTCGGTTTGCTAAAATTTTTTCCCATTCTGTGGATTTTCTTTTCACTATGTTGGTGATTTCTTTTGATGTGCAAAAACTTTTTAATCAGATGAGATCCCAGTTGTTGATTTTTTGAAGTACTTCCCATGCAGTTTGGTTTTTGTTCATGAGCTCTCTGCCTACCTCTATCTCTTCAAGATTTCTACCTAGCTTGTCTACCAGTAGATTTATTGTTTCTGTTTTAATATTTAGATCTTTGATACATTTTGACTTTAGTGCTTGGTGATAGACCTGGATCTAGTTTTAATCTTCAGCATGTGGAAAGCCAGTTTGCTCAGCACCATTTATTAAGATAGCCTCTAAAGATTGAATAATTTTTCTTTCTCCAAATATATAATGAAATCTTGCACTGAGTAGATACACCATCTAGAATAATAGAGATAGTAGCCATCACGTTTTCCAATAAATGGGAGGTTCTGAAAATATAATTATTAGTTGACTGCTAATGAAATGATTCACAGGGTAGTAAGAAATAGGAAGGTAGAATATTGAATGAACCTAAATAATAGCAGTAGTGGACAATAAGACAGAATAATTTAAGTTTTATCTATTTGCATGCACATGAAACACGTGGCCTATAACTTGGAAAATTTTGCATTGGTCTCTGCTTTATAATAATTTCAATTTGGATTCCATCTCCACCTCTTTTAGTTACTATACCTAAAACCTTATGAAAATTTACCAGTCTCCCTGAATTTAAATTTTCTAATCTGCATATTAAGTATAATATATTGATCTAACTAAACTAAATAATGTTTGTGGACACCAAAAATGTAAGATAGAATATTATTCAATTATTGAAAAGACTAAACTGATGGCCAGGATTTATAGCATTTTCATTATTTTTTCTCCAAAAATGGTTGTTAGCATTCTTGTTTCATCACTATTTATGTGGAAATATCATATATATCAATAAAGTCTGACTTCATTTTTCAATCTTAAAACATATTATCTTGGAATATAGAACCAACACAATAAATTAGAACAAGAACCTTTGATCAATTTTAGTATGAAGAAAAATTTTATAGCATAATTTATATCTTCAATGTTTGATGATTATAATGCCCTCATTTTATTCAGTCAGCAAGAATATTAAGGGAAAACCCTCAGACTTTTTTCACTTATGTTACCAAAATATAAGCACAGCAAAAACATGTTTTATATAGTGTCAAAGTTACAGCATATTATAGATGTCTTGAACAACAGATAACAGAGGTCAGACAAGAGAAATGTTTCCCTGGTACACTGCCTGACTTTCCCGAGACTGACCTGTTTTTCAGGGTAAGGTTGTTCTCTGAAGAAGAGTTAGACCTTAAATAGCCATCAAAAATTGTAAGTCTTGTCCCTGCATAACATAGTATAGGAAATAAGCAGTAATCAAAATGGTAGAGTTATGTTAAATCTTAATTTTCACAGTTTATGATCAAAATACAACCATGTAAGGCATATTGATAGTGAGGAATTGACCACACATACAATGGTCCCACAACATTACATTGCCTAGTGACCTGCTAGCCACCTTTAATTTGTGCAAGTACTATATGTGTTGTGACCCATAAGTCACTATGCCCACTCATTTATCCCACTAAGGACTTACCTCACTAGAGACAAAACAGCCTTTGGAATTTTGCAGATGTAGGCAGGCAGGGCACCAATGATTTCATCCTTACCTAGCATGCCTCTTTAAAAACCTTCCTTATATTTTCTTTTGTCTCATTTTGAAAAACTGATATTCAAATGAACTCATCTCACTTTTTACCTTTCTCTCTTCCTCTTCATCCTTTTGCTCCTCTATCTTGTTCTTAAACCATTGTGAATTGCAGATGTAAGCAATAAAATACCTTAGAAAAATGCACTTCTGTCCATCACTAAAAAATCTTATAGACTACTTTTTACAAAGGTTATAGAAACTCTGAAGTTAAATCATGAATCCCATACAGCTTTGTTAATGAGAGATAAAATTCATTGCTCTGTAGGACTCTACTATTTTCTCAGCTGTTGATTGTCACCTAAATTTTAACACTTTTTGTGAATTCATTAGTACTTTAAAAGACAGGGTTTTCTGGCATTCTTCCTCAAATATAATCATTATCCAAGTAAAGAAATGGTTAAGTTACATTTTAAGCTCAAGTGATTCGAATCATCTGATTATATAAATATGCTCTAGTTTTACCTACAAGTTGCAGGTTATGTGAAATAATATGACGCATAACTTTAACAGAAAGGTAGTTTCCCAGTTTATAGCCAGCTGCAAGAATGCAGACTTTAACTCGAGCTGCTCAGGATAGTGATGCAAGAGGATTCCAAGTACAAGCTAGCCTGAAAAACCTTGTTTTAAAATGGAAAATTAAAACCGTATAGGATTGTGGCTTAATTGTAGAGTACTTGCCTAACATGCAGGAGGCCTGAGTTCTTTTCTCAGTGCTGCAAAAATCAACCAGTTTATTTAATCTACAATAAAAAATATTTTGTTTTCTACAGCATCGTTTTAGAAGTTGCTATAACTTGGAGATTAACTAGCTCGTCTATCCTCTGTTTATGTAAATGAGAATTTAATCAAAGCTCAGAATATCCAATAAATTCCTTCATTTTATTAATGCTAGTACAGAGGTTTGAATTTAGATATACCCAGTTCAAATTTCATGTTCTTTCTTTCTTGATCACTTAAAATCTTCAACTGTGTATATTTTATGGGAATTCAAAACCTTTTTCACTAATACATTAATACAGTACTATTAGGTAAAGCTATGATCTCTTAGCAATTTTGTTTTTTGTTTGCAGAAATTGTTGAAATGTTTAAAGTTCTGGACAATAACCTGTTATTTAGGTTCATTTGAGAAAGGTTAAGTAGAGAAAGAAGCGGAGTACTTTAGCATTAGTGCCAAGGTCAGTACATCTGGGTTTTCTTACATATTCAGCATATGTACAGGAAGCATATTCATCCTGCTACCCTTTACTTCTTCCTCATCCAGAGGTTCTCCAGTGGTTCTCGGTTTTCTGTATTTCTACTTCCACGAACAAAATTCCACATTTCCTTCATCAATACTAGTGTAGCAGTAGTCCTGCTAATAGCTCTGCCCATTACCTTTCTTAAGGATCTTAATAAGGATCCCAGCATATGAACTGAGAGTGAAATTGCACCCAGAGCAGGCCTAGTAATATTCTTGGTTCTTAGCAAATGGTTAGGACAAATAGCTTCTCCTTCTGCAGCTCTGCACAGCCTTCTTTAACTAACTTGGCAGTCTGTGATGCTTTAACAGATTACATTGAATAGATTAATCTACTTTGAAGATTCATCTCTGAGTCTTCTATCTCTCCATGCCTCTTTATGCTGATTCCTCAGAACTGCGGAATAGTAGGGCAGAAATGGAACAAGCTTTAAATTACACGTAGAGAAATGACCTCCATGGCAGCTGAGCAGGTGAAAAGGGGGTTAAATTTGCACTTATCTTTTATATGCCTACAGGGCCTTATTTGCTGGGGTTTAAATCTCCGGGAAAAAGCAGTCGAAGTTTAAGTATTTTGCTACCTCTGCTCCTCTGTACCCGCGGGGGCAGTGCCCTATTTCTTACCATTATTCACTGTCGTTCTGGCTCTAAATAGCAATACTTCTGAGGATGATTGTGCAGTACTGCAGAGGCTGTTTTACTTGAGCTAGAAAGACATTCAAGAAATGCTGTCACTGAAGATGTGCTTCTAAGAAGGATGTTATTCTGCCATGAGCAGATGAGATCATATGTTATATTTAGGATTCATAGGGAAGGCAACTGAGAATGGGTTACAGCCTAGATCTTAACTCAATATTTTATTTAAGCTCCATTAGCTTTAAGACACAACTTTTCATTGTCCTAAGTAATAAAATTTCATTAAAATGCTTAATCATTTAACAAATGCCATATAAACAGAAAAAAAGAATAGTTTTACTAAAACGAAACACTGAATAGAATTTTCATCTTATGGAGATCTAGATTGCTGAGATATTTTATGTTTCTCTGCTCATATTAAACATTTTAGTGAATTCTGTAGGACCTCAAAAATAGCAACTGAGAAAAGAATTTTGTTACTTCCCCACCTCTCAATTTAGACCATGGCAAATCAAGTAGTACTTAAAATATTTTGTCTAAAATACAATACACTCAAGTTGTAGTGCAGACTTATTTTAAGTGTCTAAAATGTGGGTTATGACATGATGATAACACTTTTCCCTATAGGTTAGATGTAGAAGCCTGGTACATTTAAACCTGAATTTTCTAGAATTCAATTGAATTGAATTTTGCATTTCCATTCATTTTATATCTAGCACATTCAACATGAAAACTGGATGTTCAAGGATATAGTCTGTCTATGACACAACTTCATATTATCTCAAGTTATAATACACATTTTAGCACCACATGTTTTTGTGAGAGCATGAAAAAAACAAAATATAATATTTACAGTAGTTACTTGTAAGAGCTGTTTTCTTTCCCTAGTTACATAATTTGTTTTCTGAGTTACTTAAATGTATTTTTGTTCTACAGAAATCCTGAGATTTTTATGTAAAATTGTGTATTTTTACATTCTTGATTTTCAGAAACATTGTCATATTTATTGTAAGGAAGAGAAGAACATTTTTAGATGCATCACTCTTCAAAACAATAAATAGAAATTGTTAAAGAAAAATAGTCTCACCCACATTACAGTAAATTTGGTTTGCAAGAAGGTGTTGTACAGTAATAGCTTTCAGACAGATTATCTAATTTTCAAATAGTGCATATTTGCACTCTGGGTGAAACTGAGATGGAAGAACACTACATTTCAATTTGATTAAATACTTTTTAAAGTAAGGTTTATCAAAGTTCAATTTAATTTGACACTGAATACCTTTTTAGTACGTTCTTTCTCTTATTTTTTTCCCCTCATTTTTAAAAGAATCTTTTTTAAACAACCCTCCCCCCACCAAAAAAAAGTGTTTAAGCCATTTAGCCTGTGACCACTTATTCAGAATGAAAGTTATCTATGTGAGGTCCATAACCAGCTAGCAGAAGGTAATTGTAATCTCTGGTTGCTAAATAACTTGCTGCTAGTTCTCCCAACAGACCTGGGCGTCTGTTGAGAAGATCTCTAATGCCTCTTTTGGAAAAACAGGGGTCAGTAAGCTGTGAGTGAATGCTACACACTTGGTAATGGTAAGTAGGTTGTTATGCTTTGGCTTCCTGAATAACTGGAATTCTTAGTAAGCAATTTGGACAGAAGCACATCTACTCCTAGGACTCATTTGTGTACCTAAAATGCTTTGACCAATTACTGAAAATGCTGGTTGGCTGATTCCTCAAAGCTATATCCAGAGGGTATTCCTAATTCAATGTGTGTAAGCCTTTCCTAATTCAATGACATTAATCTGTAATAAAATGGGAAGATTTTTAGATTCTCTGGTCATCAGTTTATTCTTTTGTATCTAATCATTAGCAACAAAATTGCTCATCTTGTTTCTTTCTCTAGACTGACTTATTTTTCTGGACAAAGTTTTACCAAACACTAAGGTTGCTACTGTTTTTTTTTTTTCTCTTTTCCAATGATATCTTCTAAAAAATACCAGTTGTCACTGAAAACAGCGAGTATGCCTTTGTAATTCTGATTGTGTTACACTTGAACTAAATGCAATTTAAGAGAATAACATTAAAACTTCTAGATTTTTGTTCCTTAAAAAGTAGAGCAATTCAAATTGTGAACCTCAAATTTTTAAACAAGTATCTCATATCCTTTGTTTGCTAAACAGACATAATATTGCTTTGCCAAGTGGTTTTGTCTTCAGAGTTCGTCCTCTCTGATTCGTGTGTTGATACAAAAACAGTTCTATCCAATTCAGTAAATGGACCTGAATTAGTGGGATAGAGCTGATAAAAATCTCAGAATTCATGGAGTTTTTGAAATTCACCATTGTTTTTCTTTAAATAAGAAAACAGACCCAGACTAAAATAATTAGCCATAGGAAACAGACAGAAATAACCTTTTAAATCAGGAGTCTTAGTTCGTAGCTAAAGTGCTCTGTATGTCTAGAAAATATAAAAAATTAGAATTAGAGTAGAATAAATTTTGACAAAAATAATGGGACTCACTTGTATAAATGTGATTTTTCTTGCAACTTATTTGCAACAAAATATTTCATTCCTACTCTAATTTATACAAATGGTTAAGATTTATAAGCCTTAACTTCTGTTAGACAAAACTCAGATAGGTCCTTCTTCTTCATAACTTTATTTTGGCACAGCATGAAAATAATTGGCTCTGAGGATATAGATGATTTGGATGTCAGGTTTTACATGAAAAAGAAACCATTGTCTCCTTTGTATATATTTTCTGTTGATGCAAATTAATTTGAACTGTCAAAGCAAACATATGTTGGCCAATTTAATAATTTTTAAATAGGGTTTCAAGATTTTTTTGAGAATTTAATCATAATTTTGATGACTAGAATTTTGATCCATAAGAAATTGAGTTATGGAGATGGAAAGAAATTGGAGAATAACAAACCTGTATATATGCCTTTCTTATGTAGCAATTAAAAAATAAGATAGCTTTCCTATCAACTTCTTTCATAATTATTCAGTTTTTTACCTAGAAAAGTTTTAAAAACTTTTATTAGTACATGTTTACAATACATGACATTAACATTCATCTTAGGGGGTAGTTATATAGCATAACTTGATTCTTTTTATTCTTTTCCCCCTCTCTATTCCTCCCTCTCTCCCTCTCTAGATCTTCTTTTCCCAGTTTCATTATCGTTGTCATTGTTTCGCAGTTCATGTTTGTGACATATAATGATTACATTCATGGTGGGTAGTTGACACATATACATGATGCATCTTAAATCCATTTAGATCCCCTTTCCTTCCTTCCTCAACTCTTGGTCTCTTGGTCTTATTCTGATTTCCAAAGGATCTATGTCTATTTCTTTTTTATCAACCTTTTATTTTGTTCTTGGGTTGTACTTTGGATTGCTCAAGTGAGAGAAACCACAAGTATTTTACCTTGTATGTCTGATGTACTTCATTTAACATTAGACTATCTTAAACAACATCAGGATAAAGGTTTTGGAGTCAAGACAGGAGATAAAATTTATTTTTAGTGTAGGAACTAGTGTGAAAGGTCTTAATTTTAAAATAATCAAGAAGAGCTCTAAGTTCGTTGTCATAAGGTTGAAAGGGAGGAAATAATTTTTTTATAAATAAAAAATATAAATAAATAATTTGTAAATAAAAAATATTTTGTACCATAATCTAAGAAAATAAGTAATTACAGTTCTCTGAGGATAGGTGAATAAAAATCTACATTAATTCCAACATGTCTGATTTGTGCAAATGGACAAATATTTTTAAGGTTTAGTAGAAAATTTTGTAAGCACTGTGTTCTGATGTGGTATTTATTAACTATATGAACCTGGAAAGGTGATTATACCATTATTAATGTATTTCTTCACTTTTAGGATCGTAAGAATATAATATCACCCTATGAAATTGTAGAGCAACTAAATAATGTACTAAAACTAAATTGTAGAGTAATGCTCAATGGACAGAGTACAGTGTAAATGCTCAGGTACACATTAAATGCTCAATGAATGTTATCTATTGTTGTTTACTAACATAGAGAATGGAACAGCAGAGTAATGGAATAAAGTTAACTGAACATATGCACAAAATTAATCAAGGATATCTTTCATATATCTATGTAGAAATGTCCAATAGTATGTCCTACATACATGGATTTTTCAGTAATAGGTTTTGTTGAAGCTGTTTTTTGATGAAGCCATCATGAGAGGTGTTAAAGAGTGAAAGGTCCTAGTGTCAAAGATGAAATCTTGAGAAAACATCATGAAATATATGTGAACAATTAAAGATTCAGAAAGTTCAGAGAGCTACAAAAATTAGTGTCATGAAAGTTAGGAGAGAAAGTGTAAGATGATAACAGTAGTCCATGAAACCAACTGTGAAATAAGACAAAATAGATTTAAGTCAGTGTTAGAATTGTCACCATGACCGTCATTGGCAACTTCAGATACATCAATGGCAGTGGGAGGAATCTCCAAGAAAGTGTTTAAGGTGTGATGAGAAAGTTTAGAACTAGAGCCACTGAAGTCAAATCTCTTCTTGAGAGAGCAGGGGTGAGAAAAAAGTGAAGATTGTTACTCCTATAAATATAACCAGTCTCTTGCAATGGAAAAACTAACCTGACTATATCATCCACTAAACTTAAATATACCAGTTTCACATTTCAAAATATATTTGTGCAATTGGTAAAATCCTGGCAGAATATATCTTTGCATGTGTGTGTGTACACTTCCTGCTGCTCTTTCGTATTTCAATGCTCAACTCACATTTTATGGTAAGCTTTCACCTGAGTGTGATGTTTAAATGCTGATAAAATTTATGTTCAGTAGGTAAATCAACCTTAGAATATATATCCTGGCTGATCAATCAAAACTCTCAGTGACTTAAGCACAGGGGTAACACTTTGGCTATCATTTATCTGTCAACAAGCTACCATTTGTGTGTCTAAGTTGTGAAGGACTCAGGAAGTCAAAGAGATCCTAGAACATGCGGCTGTCACTAATGTTTGTATACTGTCAATACAAACCTTCCCTAGTTTGTATAAAAATTAGTAAATTAGTATCTTTCTTTGAACTGCCTTCATTTGGGAGATATGCAAGTATGAGTAACTGTAGGTGGACTGCCAGATGTCAGTGTTGAATTTCTAACAGAGAATCCTATTTTCAAACTTATATGCCAGCAGGGATCTGAAGAGATCTTTGGTAAGGTATATTGTTTCCATGATATTAATACATACAAATATCCTATTACCTTTCAGGCACAAATTGTGATACAGACTTTCTGGTTCTTGAACAAGGGCCAAATTTTTTCAGAGAAAAGCATGTTCTATTGCCATTAATTAGTCACCTTTTTCCTGTCAAACTTTTGGACAAAGTAAACTTTTATTCATCAGGAAGCCATTAATAATAGACTCAAACTGTTAGAGCTGGGGAATATATTATTTGGCATGGAGAAAATGGACTGGTGGACTTCTCTGGAATTGTTAATTGGCAGGTGATGAAACTGGAAGGCTGAGATAAGGGGAGTCCAAGTTAGAGGGAGTATGAAGAGCTAGAATCAGAGCCAACCTGGAAAGGACGGTAAGATCCAGGGAGCTGAGACCGGCTGGCAGAGGAAAAGCATCAAAAGCAGGAACTTATGCTGAAGAAAAATTTAGAGGAGTGAGCAGAGGTTAAATCACCAGTGGTTAGTAAAAGAAAGATAGAATTCTAGGGAGATAGAGTTAGTTTTAACTTTACTTGTGAATTGATGACAGTGGTTCTCATGAATATATTTTATGATCTTTTATGAAGATATTCATAAAGAGCATTCATATGTATATTTTCTTCATGGGTATGTTTTATTAGATAATGAACATCTAATATCTGTCCACTCTAGTTCATTTTTCTTGTAATTGTATACCTTTATAACTCCCAGAAATACTATCTTTTATACAATTTATTTTGTAATTGAAAAAGTAATTTTGTAATTGAAAAACTTTTTAATTTCTATTTTCCTTAAGATCATGTGTCTCCTTAACTGCAGGTATTTATGACATGTTTTATAGTCAGCTACAGTACTCAAAGCATTAAAATCAGTGACTGTGGTTAGGATTTAATTTCTAACTTTGATGATGGTAGAATTCTTTAAAATGATTAGTATATTTGAAGAATGATGAATCAGCTTCCACATTTATGACTTATCTTACATAAGTAATCATCTTAAACAAAAATAGCGTTTACAACATACTCCTTTGAGTGCGTGTATGATAGTCTGCTTTCCACCTCTTCATGTGAAAGCTAAAAGCAAACTATGAATTGTCAAAAAATGAAAACAATGTAACCCAGAAGAAGTAAAATAAAAAGACAACAGGAAACCAAACTATAAAAGCAGAGACAAAAAAAAATCTAACTTAACAAAAAAGTAGTGTAACATGAGACAGCAATCTAACCTGGTAATGATTTTTCCTAACTCTTAAATGGGGACGATGTTGTCAACTACATCTATCTCAAAGATAAGACTGCACTCTATAACTGTTTAAAAAGTGCTTTTTAAAATAAATCTAATAACTTGTGAATCTACTTCCAGAATGATAAGGGTATTTTCATGCATAAGCATTGAAAATTGCCCTCGTTACATATCAATATGCTCTTGAAAAATAAAGGACTGGTTTAGGGAAATATGACATTCGTAGGGTAGTAACTCAAGATTATATTCAGGTCTTAATGATGTATCTGTCAATGGCTATACAGTATACAAATGCTTAATATATTTAAGAACAGAAAGATGAATGTAGAGATCTTATTTAAAAATCAATTCAAATGTAACTTAGATTAAATTCCATAGTTTAAATTCTTAATACATTATAAGATATGTTTGATAATGTTGAATGCTGATATAACTATCCAGAAAAGAACTGCAGATTTTACTTTGTTTTATTTTATTTTATATTATTTTATTTTTGAGACAGGGTCTTGTATATAGTTTGTGTTGGCCTTGAATTTACTATGCATCCCAGCTGTGCTCAAATTTGCAGTGATCTTCATGCCTCGGTCTCACAAGTGCTGGGATCACAGGCGTGTGTCAGCATGCCTGGCTCCAGATTTCTATTCTAAACTCTCCAACTTAGTCATACATATATGACTTGTTACTTTTTAGATCATTCATAGTTTAATCCTATATAGAGATAATGAATTTTTTTTAGGTCATTTATAAGAAAACACTGATTCTAAGAACATTTACAGTATGTTGTTGGGGAAAGGGTATGAACACTAGAATCTTTTAGAAACTGCTCCTGCTTTGTTTTAATTTTGAATTATTTTATGCCAGTTACACATTTTGATAATATATAGCATTTGTTGTAGTGAGAATGATAGAATTTAAGTCACACTAACTGTACTTAAATTCCAGCTTTACCAATTTACTTGCTAAAATAATTTAGCAAGTAGCTGAAATTCTCTTTGCTTTAGTATTCTTATTTGAAAAGAAGGAATACACAGTACTTTCTCACTCACTCGATTTTTTTGAAGACTAATATAATGTATTAAAGAATATACTATAATAACTACTCAGTAATTTTACTTTGCTTAAATTTTGATAATTTCAGCAGATGGTTATATCAGAAACTTATAAGGCTGTGAAATGAAGTAGTTCCTAATTTATTACTGTTGTCCCATCCAAGAATCATTTGTCAATATATCCAGAAGAACAGTTTCATCTTTTCATTAACCTTGATTGATCATTACACATTGTATTTGTGTATAGAATTACACATTATATGTGCATACGTGCATATGTATGCATGTATGGGCATGTAGCCCATCATTACTATGTGACACCCAAACAATTCATAATAAAAAATAGCATCACTTTGTACCACTTAAGTACATAAGGCTATAATTTGTCAGTGTGTGTTTTAATTTTTTTTATTTTAAAGAGAATAAAACCAAGCAAAATAAAACAGAATGAAGCCAATCAAAACAAACCAGCATAAGTGACACAGGACTTCAGAACAATACAAAATCAACGATGGTTACCATAATGCCTCTTGTTGTCTGCAAAATAGCTGCAGATACTAGTAAAAATCAAACAGAACAGGACAGAATAGAACCAATAAAAACAAAACAATGAATGCAATAAAGGACTTCAAAATGAGACAATAGTAAATCCAAAATGACTATCTAATATATCTTGCTGTCTTTGAAATAGCTGCCCATGCCACTGGATATAACAAAATTAAATAAAACAGAATAAAACCCAACCCAACAAAATAATGACAATAATAAAGGACTTCAAAACAAGATAATAGGGAATTAACAATGGCTACCATCTTCAGAAGGAGATCCCCTATAAATGCCACACTGCATACCATTATCTTCTGAAAAGATAATTAGACCAATGGCCATAGACCTGCAAAGTCAGTGAAACATCAAATACAAGCATCAAATTGCATTTCACTTCAATAGTTATCATTGCAACCTGTGTTTCTCCAGATCAGCCAGTTGCTTACAGTGGGTAGGGTTGGGGGGCATGTTTGGCTCTTCTTGTTTCCTAGCCTGTGTGCCAGAAGTGGATGGGGTCTGGCTGTACCTCCAGTGGCGGCGGCCCGCGCATGGTGCTGGTTTGCCGGGAGGACTTGTTTCTTGATGACTTCTTGTTCTCTTCCCCAACAGTCTGCAAGTCATCGTCTGTTTTAAATAATTTAAAAGAAAAAAAGTTTCCTTCTTTCAAAACCAAACTTATTTCTATACCCACCAATGAAGATTTTGATATTGATCATTTTAGGCATGGGTGGGTAGCATCAGGACTCCCCAGTTACTGTATATAATCATCCAAAATTCTAATGGATTTTAAATACCCAGAGAATATAAAAACAAGATTGCTGAGCAAAAACATTATTGTAAGAAACAAGCACATAAGTAAAAAATATGAAAAACATATAATGGAGCATGTGTTATGTAGGATTACAAAAAGTCCTATCAATACAATCAAAATTCTAAAGAAATGATAGCTGCATTGAATCAGTGAGATTAGAGTTTAAATTAGAAAGAGTAAATGATATTTGTATAGGTAACAAGCACATATTCTAGGGAGAAAGACATGTTAGAAGCTCAGGTGTGGATGAGAAAGGGGGCAAGTGTGGGGAATCATGATGAATTGTAAAATCTCATTTCTGTATGACCAGTAATTGGCATGAATCTTGCAATATTTTTTGGAACTCAGAAGTAAATGGCCAGACTTATCATTAAAGTGTTCATGGAACCACTGGATCTTTGTCACCAAATTCAAAATTTCTGACATTAGATGTTGACTTTAAGGGAATTATAGATTACTTTGCTTTAAAGTGTATTTATCTGATAGTTACTCAACAACTGACTTGTGTATTACTTGCCTCAGTATATGAGTTTCATAGTACATTGTTTATCTTAGTTCTGACCTCAAATATTTATGTGTACTACCGCGCTATTTATTTGTTGTTTCTTTCCCAGAGAACCGCAGTTACTTGAATACAGAACTGGAAATCTTTAAATAATAATAATGATTGCATAGACTTCTGAGTCTGTGAGAAAACATTTAGATAACCAGTAATACAAGATAACATTAGGAAAAATTTCACTGGTTTTTCTTATACAACACAGAAATGAAAACAGATTTCAAGATCTCATACATAAAATTTAAGTTGTGTTTTTAATAATGCAAATTGTCATTTAGGAAAAGAAACTGGTTTGTGGTTAGTCAACAAATTAGTGCCATATAGCAGGGACAGGGAACGAATACAGACCACCATTTCATGGTATTTTTTCTTAGCATTAATTCGTCAGCTTTATTAACCTATAAAATTCCAATATTTACTGCTCTGTTTTTCATCTCATCAACTGACTTAGACTTGACATAAGATACCTGCCAGAAAATGTATATTTAAAAGTGTCTCATTTTTTTCTTTCAGGGAAATCTTGAGGAGTTTGACACTTTTCATTCTCCAGCCATTAATCATCTTGTGGGCGTAGGCTATAGATTGGTAAGTCTCACTCATTCTAACTTCTCTAAAGTTTTTAGTACTGTCTGTGATATGACTGAAGTACACACACACACACACACACACACACACCTAAACACACACACATATACACACATTCTCCTTAGAATAGTGTAAGTATCACTCGCAGAACATCATTAATTTGTACTTTTCAATTCGATTGCCTTGTCCGAGGCACTTCTTACCCTCACTTCTGATCACTAGAAACCTTTGAGGGAACACTCCATTAGGTAAAAACCCTAAATGTGCACTAAAGTATATGTACATTGGTCATCAAATTGCATGAATTTATTTATAGAAGTAATAATAAAAATACAAAGTGCAACCAATAGAAATTTTTAAAGATAAAATGAAAAAAGGTATATATAGAGGTGATATCAGATTTGAGAATTGCAGTTCTATATATCCTATACATTTTTCTAATGTCTAGAGATGATATTGAGCATTCAGACTCCTCAAAACTTTGCTCTGAGCATTAAATTGAGTTGATACATCCAATGTTGCAAAGCAACAATCTGCTTTTAAAATCGTGCATAAAACTGTGCATGTGCTTGATGTGGACAGCATTGCGTCAAGAGTTTGAAGAGGCTCAGAGCAATAGTTGAAAGAGCAAGAGAATTGCAGAGAAGTTTGTATAGAGAATTAAAGAGTCAAATAATTAGGAGAAAAATACCACCTTGAATCAAATGGAATAGCTCCAAAGACACCTTTACCTTTCCAAGTTGGTATCTGTTGATTCATCCTGTTTATCATCACTGTGTAGTAGAAACACTTAGGAATGGATACGTTTACTAGGTTTGATTGTTTACTTGCTTGTATGTTTTCTCAAGGAACCCTCAGTGGTAGACAACCAGATGTTATACTTGAGGAGAAGGAAGGAAAATTAAATTATTATAATAAGGTTCTGCATATGTGAACCGAAAATTCTATATGAATTGTTTTTCATATAAAGGATAAGAGCAAGCAGGTGACACATGCCTGTAATCTCAACACTTTAGGAGGCAGAGGTAGGAGGATTACAAGCCCGAACCCAATCTGGGGAATTCAGTGACTTAGGGAGAACTTGTCAGCCAATCAGTTGATCAATAGATGGCTGGGGATGTAGCTCATTGCAAAGGCTCTGGGTATAATCCTCAATACCACAAAAGAGAAAAGGGAAAGTTCCCCATCCCTATTCCTAACAACACTGTCTCACAGTTAGTGGGTCAAACCAATATTCAGATCTGAAGCTAGGGAAGTGGGATACTAAATGACAAATTTAGGACATTCCAGACAAAATTTTATTCTTTAATGGAAAAATGTTGATAATTACTGATTCCACTTATTTTAAACCTCCTCTAATTCAAAACATAACATTGCAGAGCAAATTTGAAGTCTATTTAAATATTCTGATATATGAGAAAGAATTTTCCATCTCTTGTCTTAAAAAATATTGTACCTTCCTAAAATACAAGGATATTGTGTCTACATGCTTCCTTTAATTTAGATGAATGAATGAATGAATGAATGAAATAAAGATCTCTCGAAATAAAGATCTTTGATTGACTATTAATAATAGTGTTCATCACAGGCCATCTGGCTGATAAAAATCAAATTCAACCATATTCTGGGTATAAATTTTGTCTCACCCAGTTTTTACACATATAGTTTATCTTTAAAAAATTTTTTGACATTAGCTTCTCTATGCATGGTTCTAATCTGTCCTTGACTTTCCTCAAGAGAAAGAAAAGACTGGAAGATTGATCAAGTTACTCTTTCATTTGTGATACAATTTTTCGTGTTCTGTTTTTTCAGTGAAGCACTTCACAAAGCTCTTTCAGTTGCCTGCTGTTTACCATACACAAAGACCCTAAATATAGGGAAGTTAGTTTGCTACCTTTCTAGAAGATGAGGAAGATTTAAGCGGTCTTGTACACAAGGTTTAAGTTTGCTGATGAAAAATTAACACACACACACACACACACACACACACACACATGCATCATAGAGACCAAGACTTAGAATGAGGTAGGATATGGGTGTAACTATCAGGGACCTGGCCAAGATCCCCAATCTCTCAAATGAGTGTGTGGTGAAGGCTTAAATAAATGAGACAAGTGGTATGATTTTAGGGCTCCAGGAGGGTCAAAACCCTCTAACAGAGTTCAAGACTCTGGGGGCTGAGACAAGGAATGTCTCTGGGAGGCCCATATTTATTTAGTTTTCAAACAAGGAAGGGTTTAGAGTGGAAAACGCAGGAAACTGAGCAGGATCTTAGGAGTGGTTTCAGGATTTTTCTAAGCTTTTAGAAGAAGTATGTTAGGAGAAAATCTCCAGGTTGACTTTCACTCCAGGAGTGAAATGCCTGCAGCTACAGACTCTATCTTTTTTTTTTTTTTTTTTTTTTTTGTGGCACC
>RJWT010002743.1:0-16003 GCA_004365215.1 Cuniculus paca | reverse complement strand
ATTAAAGGCATGAGCCACCACGCCCGGCTGCAGACTCTATCTTGTTAATTGGGGTTGAAGCCAGGTGTCCTCAGCTGTGACCTTGTCTTTGTTCTCCTGTCGGCCATGCCCTGGCCATGCCACAACCCTGCAGGTGTGTTCAATTTCCAGCTTCAATGGCTCCTGACGTGTAACAAGTTGATTAATTTGTCTTCTCACTCAATAATCCATGTTTAATGTTCAAGGCTAAAGGCCTCATTGATCAAACCTTTTTGAGTTTCTCAACTGAACTTTACCTAATGGGTGGATAAAACACATGTGTTCCCTTCTTTACCAGGCCAATACCCATGTGTTTCCTATATTTAACATTTCTTTTTCCCATGATTTTTCCCCTTCTCCAATACTGAGAAGTCAGCATTCACACAATCACTTGCTAAGTTTCTTTTCTGTTAGTAACTTTTATGGTTGAACTCTTTTACTCTTGTAGCTTCAAAAATGATTTCTAGCTTATGACATCCACATCAATTCCTCCTTCTAACATCTCATTACTAAGAAACCATGAACATATCCATTTGGCATTACGTTAGTTTCTTGACCTCTAATATATTAAGACCAAACTAACAGTATTTTCCCACAAACCATTTTTTGGTCCTTCCCATTCCTATGGTTTGAAGAGTTGTCTACCCAGTTTCCCAAAAAGAAGTCTGGAAAGTGTCTTCAGCTCCTCTCACACTTTCTCTCTCTTTATCAATTCACTCGTGAAGCCTTGTCAATCGTGTAGTTAGGCAGATGGGAAATGTAACAGGAGTTTAAAAATGTAATCCAGTCTCTTTTTAAGCTATGTTTGAGATGCTTCAGTGGAAACATATCCCCCTAGTCTTAAGCAAAAAGAAAACAGTTAATTCACTCCCATGTAGGAGGTAATACTGAACTACATTACCACTTATTTGGTATATTTTTATTGTAGACTTCAACCTCTAATACTTTAACTTCAGTGTTTTTTCTAACATATATGTATGATCAAACCTTTATAACAGTAAGTCCTGAGTTATTTTCAATAACAGATTGAAAATATTAAGAAACAAAAATCCATTTGTTCCATTTGAAAACTTATAAATCTCTTGTTCTTGTCATTCTCTAAACAATAGTTAACAACTATTTCCAGAGTACATTATACTATGTATTATAAGTGATCTAGAAATGATTTAAATACACATGAGAAAGTGTGTAGGTTAATGCAAATACACAGGATGTGAATATCCATGGATTGGGGATCTACAAGAAGTCTTAGAAACAATACCAAGGATAATGACTATTAAGTGTATACTTATCTTCACAAAACCATTATATCATATCCCATAATCCTGACAAGTTTAGTGTTCAAAATTTTCCAATATATGATTTCAATAAAAATAAAGTTCTGTGCTAAAGATCATAACAAGTGCTTCCATGTGTAATGATCAATACATGTATTCTGTAATCCTCTTAAATTTAATAGTTCATTTGGCATACTGTACTTAAATTTAACAAAACATTAGTCATGTTTTGGCATTTCTGTACACAAACTCATCATGATCAAAATATTTGAAATATGTGTATGTGCTGGGCCATATCTGTGAACTAGAGAACTTTTGTTTTCCCTATAGTTTGGAGAAGGTCAAATCCTATTCTTCTTTTCTTTCAGATTTAAGAGTTAGGTTTTTTAACTCAAACAACTGTTTTAAATATAATTCTGAAAATTATCTTTTATTTATTCAATATATTTTTAAAAACTGCAAGAGGAAATTTTGATTACCTTCAGATATCTGATACAATAAAATTGATCATATCATATTTCCCTTGTATTTATTTATAGAAGATTTCTTTCCATCAAAGTGCAATGTTTTCAGGAATCTGGCTCTTTATTCCTATCAATGGCCACAGTGAACTGAATTAATAGAAAGAATTACCCTCTTTCATTTATTGTACCAAGGCCAAGTCCCCAGAGGAATGTTTCATTATTGCAGACAATAGATTCCCTGGTTGGCTGGCCGGCTTTAATGGGATGTTAAAATCAATTGGAGCTATTTCTCTGTCACCTGAGAAGTACTCTAGGTTTTGTGGTGTGTTGCAATTTCATATCCTCACGTCTTCTTTTTTTTTTTTTTTAATTTGACATCACTAAACTAAGAGTCTTCCTTACTTATGGGACCACAGTTTCCTTTTTCTGAGGAAATAGTTCTTGTAAATGTGTAATGTTCCCGGAATTCAAACCCACCATATTATTTGTATCAGAGTTATGACAGACAATTTCGTGTATTGTAGGAACTATACACTGCAAGTGTGCTCAGCTCAGACTTTGCGAGTTTGCAAGGAACGGTGCTGCTCTATTGTGAAACAGCGCCCCCTTGCGAAGGCAAGTTCATTACTACAGTATAACTGTTCCAAAGAATAAGCGCAGGCTGTGGGATAATGAATGCAGTTTGAGACCATACTCATAAGTGAAATAAATCAGACTTGCATATATAAACATCGTATTGTCTCCCTGGTGTAAAAAACTGAAAGAGTAAATATGATCCAAAATGTACAATAGATATTGTGAAAGGGAAAGGGAAAGAAACTGCTCAAAAGGAAACAACAAGTGGGATAGGGGAAAGCAGAAAAGAAGGGAAGAGTATATGTCTAGATATATATATATATATATATATTCATATATATACACACACCATATAGATGGCTAAACTACTAATCTCTACTAGTTCATCAAAAAGAACAGTTTGTGCTGTGTTTGATCATTTTTTCATGCCCATATCTTATAATCTGAACAACTACTTTGAAGATAACACTACACAGTACATTAACCAGTATTAATCTCCTATTATTTTGTTTTGAAGTTCTGTATCATCATTTGCATTCTTATTTTGTTTTGTTTTTAAAATAAAAATAAAGCAAGTTCATTTTTGCTTGCCATTGTCTTTTAAAAGTTCATAATATCTGGACGTTAATTCCCTGCTCTTTGAGAAACTCATGCAGGCTCCTTGACTTTTCTGGTAATTTTGCAATTTAAAAAAATGTGCTCCATAGTATCTATTACACATTTTGGTCCTTATTTGCACTTTTGGTTTCTCACACCAGAGTAACCATGCAGCATTTATACATATGAGAGAGGAAAAAAATGTCCAAAGGAGAAAGGGAACTAGGGCTGGGGAGGAAGAAAGGAAGGAAGGAAAAGAAAAAAAAGGGGAAGAAAAAAGAAAAAGTGCAATCCAAGCTCTTGTAAATAAGGAAGGAAAGAGGGGTTGAAGGAAGGGGAGGGGAATGGGGGGAAAAAAGAAGCAAGATATATCAGGTACAGGTACAAATTTCCTTTGAGGAGTGTGATCATTTTATCAATAAGTTTAATTAATTTAAAAAAAGAAACGAAAAAAAATAACCTCCATCTTTTCAGATGTTTGAGGTTGTGTCAACTCTTGTCAATCCCTTTTCCTATGTAAACCTCTGTATTCTGTCACTTTGGACAGTTTGAAGGCAAGTAGTCTAGGAATACGAAGTGGTCAACTTCCTTCCCTCTCTGTTCAAACTTTGTAACATTCAGATTTCTCCAGCTCCCAAAGGCAGCATGAAAATGTTGAGTTTAGCGGTGTCGTAGAACAGAAATAGCAAGGGCAGCTGCAGGTAGAGTTCATGGAACTGGCCTGGACTGGTAGGTATTTAAAGCTGCTTCTTTCTCGTCAGTACCCGTGTGGTTTCTTCAGAAATGCCATCAATCTCTAGCATTTCTGTACACAAACTCATCATGATATATTAAAGCAGCATAATTTATTTATGTGGCAAACCCTTCTGAGATTCACCAGTCACCACTTCCTTAGCTCTGAGCATTTTGCCTTACCTCTACTTTTTCTTGAGAGCCATCCATCGCTTTCTGGACTCCATTTTGTTAGGATTCTTTCTTACCCTTTCTTCGTATTTCTCAAGGGATGAGATTAAATCGCCTCCCCCACTGAAGCACAGACGTTTAGTCTTCACATGGTCTCCTTGGAGTCTTTCTCTTTCATTGTGGTGAATAAATTATTCCTCGAAGTCTTCAAAGGTCAATGAAGGAGTCTCAGCACAGTTCTCTCCAAGGAAGTCTTCAGATATTCAATTTCTTTTTTTCAAAGTGAATGAGAATTTTAAGTTAACCAAATTTTAAAAGTTCCTGAGATCAATCTCTAATGTGAAACTTTTTGGAATATGTTCAGCCCAAAACCCGTCCTAAACCTTTCTTATAAGCACCAACAGAGTATGACCAAGATCAATTTGGCAATATCCAGCAAAACCAGTTCAGGTCCAGTTGCCAAATAGTAGGTATTATGTTTACTTTAAATACACATAATTTTATATTTGTTTTTCTCAGGTAAAAATGCTTAGTGTCCATAAACTTTCAAAGTTTCTTGAAAATTGCTGAAATGTGTAAATGGATCAGAGATGAAACATTTAGGAGTAGTGAAGTGTGACATCCGATTTACAGTGCTAAATATAGTACAGCACTTTAGCATTTCTTTGAAGTATCGCATTACAGGAGAGTTCATTATGCAATTACAATGACAGTGTTGTGAGTTTGTAGTCATAAATGATTTATATACTAAGCGATGTTATTTTCTCAAGACACCAAACATTTGCATTTAGCAAGAAAACATAAAAATAATAAATAGAAATTCTTTTCAGAGGAAAATTACCTTTCCAGTTATGAAACAGAATTTACAAGCCTCTATTTACATAGTGCATACTTACTCTAGAATAAATTAAAACCATTCTTTAAATAAAAATACTTACAATTTAACAATAATTAAACTGCTGATCATAATTACACATTACTATAAAATTTATTGCCTTATGTATCTTATGAAAATAACAAAGAAAAGATCTTCAAAAAACATTTGAAAACATTTGTGAATGATTGAAAGTATACTACTGTTAATATAAAGTATAGAAAGTACACATGACTGAAAATAAATAGTATACAACTTAGTTAAAACCAAAATAATTGGAGCATTCCAATCAAAACTCTTCATAATAATGACAAATGTGTAGTTGAAACAATTCACAATTCCATTACAAGCATAACAATGTCTTTTAAGGTATTTTGAAGGATAAGACTTAGGAAATATTTTTAAAAGAAATGTTGGCATGTCCACCATGAAAAAAGTCTAATATTCATTAAAAAGTATTTTTTCTTTACCAGGGAATATTTTTAAAAGAAATGTTGTCATGTCCACCATTAAAAAAATATCTAATATTCATTAAAAAGTAGTTTTTCTTTACCAGGTCTTTTTTTAGAACTTAAAGATGTCTGAAGCATTTTTACATAAGTCCTAATTTACAATGCCATTTAATAATTGAGTGTAGTTGCTAATAATAAAGTGATTTTAGGACTTAAATACAAGACTATTAATTTTGCTTAATTCTGTAGTGACTCTGAAACCTTGTCAGAAGAAAAATGTTTCATTTGCAGTCTGACATAAAGTTTACTAATAATCATGATTAAATGAAAAGAATCCAAGAAAGAATAATAATAAATGCAAAGGTTTGTGAAACATTCAAAGATTAAAGCACAGCTATTAGCCTAATTGAGAGAAAAGATGTATCACTCTTTTTTTTTTTTCAACTGCATAGAAAATACATGCAGAGAATTAATTTTGTTCCCACCTAGGATGGATAGGAGTCTATCGGGGACCTGGCCAAGATACACAATCTCCCAAATAAGTGTATGGTGAAGGCTTAAATAAATAAGACAAGTAGTATGACTCTAGGGCTCCAGGAGGATCAAAACCCTCTAGCAGAGTTCAAGACCTTGAGGGTTGAGACAAAGAGCTTCTCTGAGTGGCCCATACTTATTACATTTTCAAACAAAGAGAGGGGATTCTGAGGAAAGTGTGGGAACTGAGCAGGACCTTGGGAGTCACTTCAAAGATTTCTCCAAGTGGTAAATTATGCCAATGTGGGAGAACCGTCTTATCCCCATGATGACATTTATAGTGGGAATGAGACAGCAGGAGTGAAATATCTGTAGCTGCAGTCTCTGTCTACTTAATCAGGGTTGAGGCCAGGTGTACTTAGTTGTGGCCTTATCTTGCCCTTTGAGGCATGTCTGGCATCACAGGCCATAGCAGGTCTCAGCCAAGACCAGTGATACATAGAGGTTCTCTTATGAGTCTGCTGCACATCTCCAGATGAGGGACCTACGCCTAAGACACACTCACAGATAAACATAGAAAGTCAATTAGTTAATTTTAAATCCTGCTCAAAGCCACTTAATAGTGGTCTCCATTAATTCCTCCTTTTTGTTTTTGTAGTAAAAGTTGAATCAGGGTAAATTGTGGTTGAATGTTGTCTGCCCATCTTGGTTCCTCTTCCACAGACTATGAATAGAATAAGGAGAAACACACAGATTACTCCAAACATACCAACATAAAGCCAAAAGTGTGCCTTTATATAGTTAAATGGATTTAGTTGATCTAAGGCATCAGAAAATTTGTCCCAATCTTGAATTCATTCATCAAATTTTCGGGCTTGTTGGGACATTGACAACACCTCCTTCTGGAGAGCATCCATCTCTATGGCAATATTTTGATGGATAGCTCCTCGTACATTTTTTTTATATCTTCCCAAGGATGCATAGATTTGTTATAAGGCAAGGGAGTTATGCAGAAATGAGTGGCCTTGTAATGGCACATTAAGTCTTGTAATAGCTGTGGACTCTCTATTTGGTCTTCCATCCATAACACAGAAGTTTCCAGGATGCTAAGCTGTGTCTGTAATTGAGCATCTATGTTACATGATATTTTCCATACTTCATCAGCTGTCTTTGTCCAGTTATCTATGAAATGAGCCGTTTGTACAGAATGTGTGATGGCCACTGAAGAAACTGTCACACTGGAAATTAGGAGAACCAGAGAAACAACTCCTGTAATGATTAAATCAAACATTCTTTTTGTTCTGTGGGTTAGATGTTTTACTGGTGTATGTAGCAAATGTGATGCCAGAGAGTCAAACCAGGTTTCAGTGAGATTAACAGGGATCCAAACTCCTGACATGCAACCCATTATTAATAATGTCTGTCCTTAAATAGCCCCTGGTCTCACACAGTGGCTAACGGTGCAATTTGAGCATTTAAAAGAATTAACATTCCAAGATACAGTACCATATAAAAATGCATAAGGATTATAAATGCAAATGAAATGTTGGACAGTCTTGTAATGTTTTAATTTAAGAACTTGCTTAATATTTGATTTATGCTTCTGCCAGTCCATATACTACTTTACTAAAAAGTAAGGCCAATTTCCAGAAAGACTGTCGTATTGGTCCTACTTGTGTACCATGGATTAAGCATGGCATAGGGTACTGAGCCCCAAGCCAGTCCAATTTATAAGTTGCACAGGTAGAGACTGTTTAGTAACAGTGTCTGAATATGTCCAATTTAGGATCTGCCATGGGTCTTTATTTTTTTTTTTAAATCTTATCAATGATTTTCTACATGGGCTCCAATCAATAAGTTCATATTGTCCTATTTTTTCTTTAATTCTTGCCTCAGCCTAACCAGTGACCCAAGGCCAAACAGCATCTTCGTGTATCTTTAAAAAACTAAGTACAGAGAAAATAGGTGTCTTTGGCTTTCATAAATCTGTTACACTTTCTGGGGTAACTGTAGATCCTAGGGTGATAACAACCAGTTGCTCTAAAGTGTGTCCCGTCCAAGTCTGTGGGTAAGCCACATATCAGTGTTTTCATTAAACTTTATCATCTTTAACACATAATGGTAGGAAGACAAAATGTAAAGTATAATTAATAGTCGTCTTGTCTGGCATATCAATAGGGATGACTGGGCCTGGAATGACATCTAACTTGGGACCAGTCATGTCTGGTTCATGATGAATCTCAGGTGAAGAATCTGCCCAAGTAATGGGTGTAAGTAATGGTGGATTAGGGACATAAGTTCAATATTCGACTCCTGAAACAAGTGTTATACATACAGGTATTGCCAGCAGAGGCATTAAGGCAAACAAAAGATTTTCAGGGGTTGGTGGAATTCCTCTTCTGGTAACTATATCTCTAGCCTCACGAATTGTTGCTTGGATGTCATTCCACTGGATTACTCATCCTCTCTCATTCTTTTGGGGGAGCTGGAGGTGGAATTCCTGGCTGATTGGCAGGGCCCTGGGGACCCAGGTTGGTGAAGCCATCACACAAGGCTGTCTCCAGCATTGGTCATGTCTCCTGCCAAGGTTGTACACTTCTTGTGGATCTTTAACCTGTCAAGTCACAAGCATAACCTTGCCCAAATGTTATTAGTTGCACTGGTCCTTTAAAGTTTAAGCACAAAAAAGGCAAAACATGGTCTATCTGTGGGAAAAAGAGGAATGTTAAAAAAAGCAATGTTTTAAGTCAATTATGATCAAAGGTCAGTCTTTGGGAACTGCAGTTGGACTTGGCAGTGCTGGTTGCAGTGCCCCCATAGGAAGTAAGCATTTTCAGCTCTTGAATCTTGCATGTTGTAACCTTCATTTACCTGACTTTTTTGGACAAAGACAGGAGTATCTCAAGTGCTGAGTTTTCTAAACGTCCCAGCTGTAATTCTCCCTTAACTAATTTGTGAAGTTGAGTTAGCTTCTCCTTGTTAAGGGGCCATAGACCTACCCAAACAGACTCCTCGGTTTTCCATTATAAAGGCAGAGCTGTTGTGGGGGAAGAAGTATGGCCCTTGTCAAAATACCTGTCGATATCCAATACCATGCCTGTCATTTTTTAGGTGTAATCTTAAGAGACTCTTTGATTCCCTGTAAATTTTTTCTTAGTCCTTTGTCTTTTTGATATCCCATCTTAATCATTATTTGTTTAATTTTAGAATCTGAATCTATTTGTTTAGTTTCCAAAGTGGAACTTGTTTTAGTTTTAACTAGAATCTCTAGTCAACATTAATTTTCATTTTTGTAACAAATCTCTTCTTCACAAATTGACTGGAATAGATGCCACATATGGTAAAAAGAAACCCTTTTGTTGGTTTGGCCTCTCATAAGGCAAGGGTGAGGCACTGTATAAGACATGTTAAGGGGCTCCCAGCCCTATAAGGAAACTAGGAGCCCTTTGCGTCAGCTGCGTGGTAGGCCATTGTTCTAAGGCAATTACACACACATCAGCACCAGTGTCTATTAGACCTTCAAAGCATTTTTCATTAATCTTTATAAAACACATATGCCTGTTTTTAGTCACCTCCTGTGTAAAATAAATTTCCATTTTTGTAGTCTTGTTCTGAGGGTGTTGCTCCCTCTTGAGCGGTCTATACTTAACAAAAGAAGGCTAACAAAATTAATTGCACCATATAGTCTCCCTGTTCAAAAACCCAGAGACCACAGCATATGCAAGAACTTGTATCTCATCTCAAAAATCACCATCAATCACACTAAGCACAATGGTTATTTTTTTAAATTTAGATCAGCCTTTCCCAGTATAACACCAACTCTTTCTTCAGGTGAGTGACCAAAATTCAGGGTAGGTTCATCACCTCCATTAAGAGTGACTCTGCAAGCTGCAGGAAGATCTAATCTTTGCATTGTTTTCCTGGTAAGTTAGTTAACAACTCTCTGGGAAGCCACCTTTGATGCATTTGTTGAGTTTTTTGGAATGGTTGTGATATAGGGGAATGAAACTCCCAACCTACTAGATATTCAGCACGAGTTCGTGTTCTCTAAAATCGAAGAATGAATTTTAGGAACAATGGAGGTTATGAGCAGAATGTATTTATTGAGAGAAAGAAAGCTTCTGTCTGAGAGAGAGACAGAAGGGGTCCCGAGTGGCTGCCAAAGATTCTGGCTTTTCTAGGGATTTTTATAGGGTAAAGCCATGAGGTGAGGTGGGTCCAAGATGGGGAAAACCTGGAAACTTGCAAGGCAAATGGGCATGAGGTGGGACAGAACTATGATCAACCAATAAGATTAACTGTTCAGGTAAAATTGACCACATCAGGGACGAATAGGGAAGCGAGTCACGTAGCAAGCGAGCATTCTTAAGGATCAGTGACTCTTCCTATAGGGGATTGGGATGGTCAAGGTGATCCATACCTATTTAGAATGTCAATCCCTGATGTTTCTACTTAGGGTGTGGTTGTATTTGTTTTGCCTTTTGTCTTGAGATCTGGCTTACAGCAAGAAGTGTCTGTCTCCTTCAAGGTCACAAGACATCTGGTCCTCTGTGTCTACTTTCTCGAGGGCCTGGCCCTATCTGACTGCCTATATTTCTAACTAACTCAGCTGCCTGTAACAGCGGTACTGGGTAAAGCTGACTGACTTTTGACTCATACATCACACTTGCTATACTGTTTGACTGGCCTGAGGAAAGGCTCCCATCTCATGTTTTTGGCAAGGGTATACCATCCTTATGGAATTTAGAATGACAATATTTGTCCCATTGCCTCCCTTTTTGGCATCTTGGACAGGGTCCAGGTGTGGGACCTGAATCCTCCATGCTAAAGGCGCTTTTCCCTTGACTTGCTGCAGCTGCAGCATCTGTACTATTAGAACCAGCAAGCACTCTGCAATTTTTTCTAATAAGTCCCAGTTTTCCACAATTAAAGCACATTATATTACCCTCTTTTGTATTTGCAATGCCAGCCATTAACCTGAGCCATCACAGTTGTCCTATAGGATTCAGTTCCAATATCCTGATAAGCTTGAGTATATGTTGTTAAATCATTAGCAGATTTTACAGGCTTTAAAGCTTGTTTACAATCCTGATTGGCATTTGCATATGCTAATTGTAGAGTTAAAATATTCATAGTTCTTGTGCTTGAAACCTGTCTGCAAACGGCTTCTTATAATTTCACCATAAATTGAGTAAAGGGCTCTGGGGGTCCTTGAACAATATGTACAAATGACAGTACAGTAGCCCCATCCTCTCTAATAGTTGTCCTTTTTTTTTTTTTTCTAAATCTGCCAATTATGGATAGAGCTCATCAGGATATTGAATCTGTTCTCCAAGGGTTGCATATATTCCTGTCCCAGAAACCGTTTCCCCATTTATTGCTGGATGTGGATTAGGAACTGCTCAGTTTATATGAGTCTGCTCTGAAACAAAGAGTTTTCAGCTTTATATCAAAATGAAGGAGTAGCATGACAGGAGAAAAAGGAGATGCCTCAAAGGACAAGATAAGCCCACAAGCTGAAAATACCTGGCTCCAACCCCAATTAACAAGATAGAGATTGTAGCTGCAGGCATTTCACTCCTGGAGTGAAAGTCAACCTGGAGATTTTCTCTTAGCATATTTCTCCTAAATTAACATGATCTTTTACTTAGAAAAATTCTGGAACCACTCCCAAGATCCTGCTCAGTTTCCTGCATTTTCCACTCTAATCCCTTCCTTGTTTGAAAACTAAATAAATACAGCCTTCCCAGAGACATTCTCTGTCTCAGCCCCCAGAGTCTTGAACTCTGTTAGAGGGTTTTGACCCTCCTGGAGCCCTAAAATCATATCACTTGTCTCATATTTATTTAAGCCTTTGCCATACACTCATTTGGGAAATTGGGGATGTTGGCCAGGTCCCTGATAGGTATCAGCAGCTATTTTGAAGAAAACAGGAGACCCTATGGTACCCACTATTGATTTCCTATTGTCTTGTCTTGAGGTCCTGTATTGCTTGCATTGTTCTGTTCTGATCTGCTTTGTTCTGTTTTATATTGTTTTGTCTTGTTTTGTTTTATTCTCTTTAAAATAAAAAAAAGAAAAAATTTTATTAAAAAAAATGAAGGAATTGGATAGAAGACAGGCATGTTTGTGCCAGATGTTTGATTTCATAAGGTGTCAATCAATATGTATCCAAAACATTTTGTAAGAGTCCCACAGTAAATAGACTTTGGATCCCATTGTTAACTACACTTTGTTTAAGACTTTTTAACTGTTGTATTTCAAAAGGCATATGAACAAAATGCTCATGGTCATTAGCATCTCATTCAATTCCAGCTGAGAAGCAAGTCAGGGTGCCAATGTTTTCCCCTTTTGCAGCAGCTTCTCCTCTTAGACCTTGCAAGTTTCTAGATAGAGCTATATAGGATGTTCTTTGTAAAGGCTCCGGTTCCTGCTGAGGTGATCCCTCTAAGGACTCTGTTTTGGTGACAGGCACTTCAGCTAGGAGCTCTTTTCTTTCCTCCATGTCTGAATCAGAAGCTGTGGACTATGAGCTCTGTAACAGCCTCAAGACTGAATGAGCCAGATTGCAAGTTGAGAAGTCTCAGGGGAAATGACTTTTCCTGTGTTACGTGCCTTTCTAGATTTTTTTCAACTCTTTCAAAGTTATCAATATTTATAGTGCCCATTTGAGAAAACCATGGATTATATTTGGCTACCTCTTGCAACATTTTTGTTAGGTCTTTCTTTGGCACATGAGTCCCTGAGCATTTCAGCAGGCCTTGGAGCAGCTGTATGTACCTTTGCTCCTTGGCTGAAAAACTTTGTCCTATTTTATTCCTGGATAAAATGCCTTGTTCACAGCAGGAAGACTCAGCCTTGTTCTTCCTTCTCTTCTCCAGGGATCTCTGGTGAAGTTTCCATCCTGTGAAGGCCTTCTCCATTTCCCAAACTTTCCACTCTAGGTAGACTTACTTGTTTACACTAAAATTCCTAGTCCAAGGATTTTAGGTCAGTGTTTGGATGCCAGTTATCAAGGACCTGGTCAAGATCCCCAATCTTCCAAATGAGTGTATGGTGAAGGCTTAAATAAATGAGATAAGTAGTATGATTCTAGGGCTTCAGGAGGATCAAAACCCTCTAGCAGAGTTCAAGACCTTGAGGGTTGAGACAAAGAGCTTCTCTGAGTGGCCCATACTTATTACATTTTCAAACAAAGAGAGGGGATTCTGAGGAAAGTGTGGGAACTGAGCAGGACCTTGGGAGTCACTTCAAAGATTTCTCCAAGTGGTAAATTATGCCAATGTGGGAGAACTGTCTTATCCCCATGATGACATTTATAGTGGGAATGAGACAGCAGGAGTGAAATATCTGTAGCTGCAGTCTCTGTCTACTTAATCAGGGTTGAGGCCAGGTGTCCTTAGTTGTGGCCTTATCTTGCCCTTTGAGGCACCTCTGGCATCACAGGCCATAGCAGGTCTCAGCCAAGACCAGTGATACATAGAGGTTCTCTTATAAGTCTGCTGCACATCTCCAGATGAGGGGCCTAGGCCTTGGATAGACTCACAGATAAACACAAAAAGCCAGTTAGTGAATTTAAATCCTGCTCAGAGCTGCTTTGTAGTGTTCTCCATCAGGAGGCTTTCCTTTTCAGTGTAGACTCTCACTGTACAGAAGTACCTGCCTATTGAATAGCTTGAAGTTTCAGTGTCCTTTCCCAATGGAAGCCCTGAAGTTTTCTTTTCTGAAAAAGTTTGCAAGGAACTTAATATAGCTAAGTTATGACTTTTCTGTATGGAAACCAATATCTGAGATTATTTTAGAATCTTCCTTTTGGAAACAGAGTATAGAATTTTGCCAATCTGTGTTACAAAATTAAAATTCCTGAGGTAATAAGGACTTTGGAAAAATTGTGGTTTCTGATTTCTGAAGAAAATTTTAAAAACATGTATATTATTGGCTGTACATATATAAGTATTAGTCCTAGTTCAGTTAATCAGAACAGTGATGTATTTATGCACAGTATGTTTGTTATGGTTTAAATGAACTGTCCCCCATAGACTCATGTACCAAATGCCTGATCACAAGCACACCAGTGTTCAGAGTGGGGCATAAAGTGGTGATTTTATCATAAGGGCACTATCTTCACCAATGGATTAATCTGCTATGAGTTCATAGTTGAATAGACTATTAGGGCACTGTATGAAGCAGCTCACTGGGATCATAGCTGTGAAGACTATATCTTGTATCTAGTTCCTTCCTCTGAATCTCTCTTCCTATCTGCTTCTGGCTGCCATGAAATGAAAAGTCCCCTCTGCTGTGTCCTTCTGTCATTACATTCTGCCTCACCTCAGGCCCACAACCATGAGGACAGGAGACATGTAGTGAAACCCCTAAATCCAAGCCAAAATAAACCTTTCATTCTGTAAGTTGATTGCATCAGTCATTTTGTCACAGTAAGAGAAAGCTGGCTAGCACAATATATATTTAGTGATTTACAAAAATCTGATTAGGCATTGTTCTCAATATCCCAAAAATCTTTGGTATAAAGACATGTAAATTAAATACATAGATAAAATATTATTTTCACTTCATTTGAACATTTTAAATTTGGATAAATAATATATACTTCTGGTAAAATATTATTTTCTGACATTGAATGCATTCCTATTCAAGGACAACTTTATGTAAAGGTGGTATAAAGTTTTTGGAGGCATAAAAACACTGAAGCATAAAACACATTCAAGGAATACTCCAATTATAATAATATGATTCAGTGGACTTTCTGCTCTATAATAGTGAATTACTGAGAACAGAAAAACAATGAAAGAAATCATTTTAAAAACACAAATTCAGCATTTTAGGTCCATCACATTTTATTCATTCTAGTCATTAAAATAAAACTTTTTCAATATAAGTTTTAACACCTACCCATTCTAAACAAACTAATAAATTAGTGTAATCATTTCTCCCACAATTTAAAATGAAAGACCCACTATGTAAAATTTGTGTAGGTTAGTTTTTAGTCTGTGCAATACAAGTATCATTTATCTTAATTTTCCTTCCACTTATTTCCTGGAATAACCAAAATATTCTTGTCAGATAGCATCAGGATATTAGAGGGAAAGTGACTTATTTTCATTCAACAAATATTTATTTATTGCTTACTTTATGTGCCAATAGATTAGAATGTGTGTTAGCTTTCTGTTGTGACAAAATACCTTAGAAAGTCAATTTAAAAGAGAAAAGGTTTATTTTGGCTCCCAACTTCAAGGTTTCAGGAAGTGGTGAACTTGCTTTATTGATTTAGGCCTGGGTGGTGAGGCAGAAACATGGCAGAAAGACTTGGCAAAGGAAAGCTGCTCACGTTATGGGGGCTAAGAAGGGAGGGAGGAGGAGAAGGAGACAGAGAGAAAGAGAGAGAGAGACAGAAATGAATCCGAGGGGGAATGAGACGAGGGACATGATATAGTCTCCTCTTCTGACATGTCCTGCATGCATGTCATGTGCTTCCTTAACCTAGGCCACATCTCCAAAAGTTTCCATTTCCATCATTAAATAATGTCATCAGAGTTTGAAACTATAAATTTATTAATTCACTAATCAAATTAAAATCCTCATGAGCCAGTCACCTTCCAAAAACACTGCCATAACTTTGCTGCACTAGGTTAGAGGGACATTTTAGATCCACGCCATAATAGCACGCTGTGCCTGAGGGCACTGTATCAGAGACAAGTAAGAGATATGAGATGAAAATCACCTCAAGTAACAGGGGTTAATTATCAAACATAATGACAAATAAAAAGGTTCAGATGCATAAGTTTGGTTACTTCTGTGACATATAATTTGCTAAGGACTCAAGAAAACTCCCAGTTGTAGCTCAACATTCCTAAATTTTTAATCCTAGGTTATTCCCACCATTGCAAGATGACTACTAGATGACTACTACATAGGCACTTCTCCTTGAATGTCTGGTTGTCTCATGCCTGATACCTTCTTCAAAATCTACCACAGACACACTCACTCAAGTGTCACTGACCACATTTGGAATCTGGCCTTACAAGATTGTCATGCATCTTCATTTTCTATAGTGAGGGGTGGGTTAATTAGAAGTAACTAGTATGTGTTGAGGGGAATATGAGGGTCTGCTGATGAACAATCAGCAATATTTCGTAGAAAGACACAACAAATTTGCTGTTAGAGTTTTTAAGAGCAAATGTTGGAGTGTATAAGTCAAGAAGATCTTCAGAGAAGAGATAATGAATGCCTATAGAAAACAAGTAAGAATTTTCAGATAAAGCAAGTAATCAATAAAAAAGGAGGGATAAAGAAAAACATCGAATTTTTCAGTTATACTGGTATTAAGTGACAAGCATCTAATTCTGAGAA